>JAQMWT010000388.1:0-277175 GCA_029834535.1 Chrysophaeum taylorii
CAGGTCCGGGGCATCCGTGGAGGTGGTGATGATACTTGGGGATAAGCGGGGGAGAGGCATTGGAGGTTGGTTCGGAAGGGGATGAAGGTATGTTGTGAATGGGGAAAGGAGGTAAAAGATGCGATGCAGCATCTTTGGTGGGGTGGGTGGCTTCCAAGGAGGCAAAAATGGTTTGGAGAATGGCGTTGGTTTCGAAGTGGGAGTTGCGAATGTCAGCGTGGGCAGTTTCGAGTGCCTTGAACTGGGTGTGGGTGAGATGGAGTTCCGCGTGGGCGGAGACCAATTCGTCCGCTTGGATGGCGAGCTGGGCAGTGGCGAAGGCTAGGGCGGCGTCGGTTATGGTGAGTTTGGCGGCTGTGGAGGACAAAGCGTCGTCCTTGAGTGTGAGCGTGGCCTTGGTTGCGGCCAAGTCTGCGGTTTGGGAGCGGAATGCAGCCTGAGTGGTACCCAACTCGCGTTGGAGCGCAGACGGAGGTGCATTGGAACTTTGAGAAAGAAGGTGGAGTGTTGCTTGGGTGGAGATGGGGAAATGGTCGTAGCCGTGGAGTGCGTAATCACGCGGGTGGAGATGAAAATCGGGGGGACAGCGACTTTCGAAAGGTGATGAAGGTCGGTCAGGAGGGTCCGATGGTTGGGCGGCAGTAGCTTGAGCCGCGGAAGGAGCTGGGGTAGTAATGGAAGTGCCGGGGCCGTCGTGGCCGTAGGTGGCATGGTCGTCAGGAAGGGAATGAGCGTTGCGGCGAAGGGGTTGATGAGGATGGTGGGGATCTTGTATAGATGGTGAAGAGGGAGTCGCCGATGGTGGGGAGTTAGGCTCCAGTGAAGGAGGTGGAGGCTCCGGTGGGGCTGGTGGAGTGAAGGGAGTAATGTTTAGTGGTGGTGGCGGTGGAGTGTTCAACATCGCTGGTGCGATATTCGAACAAGGTGGAGTGTCCTCGCGAATGTGGGGTTTGCCAGGTTGTGGAGTAACCTTGGCTATGCCTGGGTCCGGAGGGAAGGCAGTGGGGTCAGAGGCTTTGCCGTGGGGTGTTTGACATCCGGCGGAGTGGACGGCATGAGGTGGGTGGTGTTCATGTTCGAGAACGTGTTGAACAGCATGAGGGGGTGACCATCGAGATGAGCGGTTCTTCGGTCGTGACTTCGTGAGAAGTTTGCTTGAGGGGGGGTTCCGTAAGAACAGCTGGTGGGGAAGCCTGTTCAAGTTGCTCGTCCTGGTCGAGTTGCTCGTCTTGAGCTTCGATTCTTGCGGCGGCAGCGATTTTTGCGGCGAGCGCGGCATTTTCGGCAGCGTGTTTGTCTGTGAGATCAGCGTAATCAGCGGCGAGTTGATCAACGAAATCAGCTTCGAGCTGTTACCAACGAGCTTTGAGCTGTTGCCAGAGAGCTTGTTGTGTGGCGAATTGCGTCGCTAATTCCAGACTCGGGACTTGTGGGTCGTGAGTCGCCATCGTTTTGGGATTGCGTTTTGCGCGTTGTTGGTTGCTGTGGCGGAAACTCCCGCCTCCTAAGGCTTACCTCATTTGTGGTTGTGTGGCGAGAGAACGGCCTTCATCGTCCAGTGACTCGATCAAGAGCGCGGACGTGAGCGGCGAGCCTAGATTCAAAGGTGAGCCAGGCAGGCATAGTTTCCTGTTACGCCACAGGTGGTGGAGGAATACGAGATTCGAGCGACCATATCGGTCGCAGCAGACGAGTGCATCTTGCATTCTCGACACGGTCCGGACAAGCCGTGCGCGCCCTGATCAAGCGCGCTGACGAAGAGTTCAGGAGGGACCATCGCCGTGGGAAAGTTCCCCGGCCGGATACGTTGGTCGTCGGAGGTGACGACGCGCAGGTCGGTTCGAGCCGACGCGCAACCCGGGTACCGCAGCCGCAGGCGAGCGGAGTGAGATCGCAACTCACGGAGGCATTGATTGCCGGGCAGAGACGAATTCTGCCGCCCACCGGAACTGATAGATCAGTCGGTGGAAGACGCACGCGGCGACGATATTACGCGTGACGTGGACGAGTAGAAGTCCCAGAGTCGGAGGAACACGAGGACGACGACGACTCAACCATTTTGGACCCGTTCGAACTTTGGCCGATTAGAGCGAGCCGGAGCCGATATGGCGGACGATGATGCTGCTGACGAGCAGATACGAGAACCCGGACCTTAAAGTCGTCCCGAGGGGACGAACGAGCGGAACGATGACGATGAAGAGGAAGTTGATGATAATGCTGATAAGGACTATGCTACCGAGGATGATGACGATGAAGAAGAGCTGGACTACGACGGCGACGAACCGTTGGAAGCGCCGCAGGAGAGGCAACCGACAGCTCAGTCAACACGTGCACGAAGCACAGATGCAACGAGCATGAACGAGTTTTACGAAGCTCATGTACGCGAGTTACGCCGAGAAAACGAACGCGCGCAAGAGAGACTTCTACCGCAGATAGCAGAAGAGAACGAGCGTAAGTAACAACTACGCCGGTAGGAGTTAGACGAACAACGAGAGCAACCACGGAAAGCAAACTCTCGATCAGAAGAACTCAAAAGTCGAGTAGAACTATTGACCCGAGAGAGGGGCGAATTACGTACGCCGAGTCGCTCGAGACGAGCGAGCAGCCCGGGATCCCGACCCGAGGAAGAGCCGCCGCCTACACGAACACGCGCAAAAGTTAGGAAGCCGCGCTACGACGACGATGATTACGAGACGAAGGAGGAGACGCATGACGATGGGCAGGTCAACAACCAGAAGTTCCTCATGGACTTCACTGACCGGTTCGCCAGCGCACTAGCCAAACATGATCGCAGCAAGGATCGGCGATCAACCTCCGGATTGAAGACTGAAACGTTTAAATTGGTTCTTGATGGTCGCGACCAGGACCAGTTCGATTTAGATGCAAATGCCGTGATGAGCACGTTAGCCGACGACCATTTCAGCATGGAAAAGCTGCGGTATCTACTGCCGGTAAGCTTACGACACAGTCGCACCGATTTTCCGATAACACTTGAAGAAACACAAGGGTGAGTGCAAGGATCTCGACCATCCGGCGTCTTTTTATTTACGTCGAGATGTCGACGATGATGAGTACGGTTCAGTGGTACGACGACTACGACGACTGAACAGAGAGTACTGCTTCGAGATTTCGAAATACTTCCGATCGAGTTGCCCTTTGCCTATGACGACAGAGGAGTTATTACGAAAGCTTCAGAGTAAGACCCAGGCGACCGTTCCGAAACGGCCTGGGGAACGCCATGTGCACACTTATTGCTCCAAATTTCAGAGCGAGGCGATGGCCTACTGCTCTGTGGCCAACCGAGACCTCAATGATGTTGAGATCATTTCTTATTTGATACGTGGACTGGAGTCCAGCGAGTTACGATCCCGCGTGCGAACCATGCGCAGCGGGCACCCGACTACGTACAATACGCTTACGTCGACGTTGTCGCTGATCACGCGGCTCGAGAACGATTACGCGACCGCGTTGGCAGAGCGGAGCAGCCGCAACTCGCCGAACCCGTCGGGCGGGAAACCGCAGAAACCGCCAACTGGACGCGGAGGCCGAGCGCTAGCCTCGGGACCGAAAGATAAGAAGACGAAATATGAATCGTTACGTTTAGAAGAGAATCCGAAAAAGTGGTGCGAGCTCACATGCTAGAATTGTGGATTTTTCCTCTCGACCCACGACAAGGACGAACATGGGGACCGCGTTATTTGCACCCGCGAACCCGATGAGTATTATGTTGCGATGTGCAAGTACATCGAAAACGACAAGAAGCCTCTCTCTCGAGGCAGATGGGAGAGTCGACAGAAGAAGGACACCCAGTCGCGATGATGGCAGTTCGAATGCCACTCTCGGTTCGAGCGCCGCTCACGATATTCAGAGCAGGCTCGACGACATGGGCACGCAGCTAACCACGGTCATGGATTCCGTGAAGCACTTGAAAGATGGACACGGCCGATCGTCTTCGACACGACCTGGCAGTCGAGACAGCCGGAGCCCCCGACGCCGCGACAAGAGCCGCAGTCACAGCTCGCGTTCGCGCTGACGTAAAGAAAGCCGGAGCCCTAGCAGACATTCGCGCCGACGCCGGCGACGAAGATATCGCGATCGCGATTCGGACGGTGGACGTTACCGAGAACATTCGGGTCATTCGTCTGCTACGTTCGCGTTTACGACCCCTTGCGGTCAACAGTTACCATCAGGAGTGATGATATACCCGAACACGGACACCCGCTCCGACAACGCAGCCGACGCCTTTGCCGCGGCCGCATTCGAAGATCGTGCTCGCCCGCCGCCGGACGAGCCACCCACCGAAGTGCTGACCGATCGTCAGTCTTTGACACGGATTTGCGAGGAGACGTCGAGCGATGAACTCGAAGAGTCGAGCGATGAACTCGAAGCTCCACGATACTGGGAACACGATTCGGACTCGGAAGCCGAAGAAGCGTCACCTTGTGAACCAGTGTCCTCAATTACGTTACTTGACGAGTCGCCCACGGACGATCCACCATTTGGTTTTGACGAGGAAGCCCTCGACGCTCTCGGCTTATCTTTGGACCCTCCAGCGATGACCTTTAGCGACCGGACTGGCAGCGAGCCAGACATGGATTTCTGCAGCGATAGCACGGATGATCAGTCGACAGATGAGACGATGACCATTGCGAGTTATGCAGAAGACGACCCTACGATAGAGTTGACGTCGGGGACGACGCCATCTTTTCCTGCGGACCCCCCCGAAACGGTTTCGGTTACGACGGATCGAGCCACGGATACACCGCCGGAAGAAAAGGATGCGAAATCGCATAATGCGTCGGACGAGAAGCTACGTGCACGGTCCGAAGACGAAAGGGACGCTTCTCCGATTGAGCAATGCCCGGATTTGTCACCGCCAGAAGAAGAGAGCAGTGACGGCGTTGCCGGAGTCGAGCCGAATCCGACCGAAGAAGATGGAAGTAAGAAGAAGATTAGCAGCGTTCTCGATTGGGACGAAGATGAGCCGACGTGGAACCTGCGGGATTGGTGGACGAGAACTCGGAACTTCTTGCTAAAGAAGCCACCTGAACGACCGCTCAGCTACGGAATCGAAGCCGCAGCCGACACCGATCCGATCGGCACCGACTGTGACGGTCAACCGATGACGAATGAATCTACGGATGCATTCTGGAACGACGAAATGAACGAGTTATGGGAGAGGTCCTTAGTTTCCGAGAACGCCGAAGACCGGGGTCCCCTACCAGCATTGATTCCCTCCGAGATTGTCATGGAGGAAGAGCGGAAGCCTCCAGATAAAGAGGCTACCGCGGGCGCTGCGTCGATGACGCCGACGACAGATGATACGAGAGCTCAAGCCGCGGTGTCGATGCCCAACCCCGGCGACGAGCGAGTCAGAGCCTTATGTTCTCACACTTCGCTGACGCCGCGAGATGGCAAGACTATCGAAGATGATTTAGTTACCCTCGGTTGTTTGGATACGGGTACTCTTACGTTTATGGCCAGTCACATTTACAGGAATCGTGACGGACTGAAATTCTCGACGACCATCGGTGTCGATGGAATGGCAGATGTGTCTTATATTTGCCGTGAAATGGTCAGAAAGTTGGCCAAAGATAAGTTGATTTTCGATGAAGGCGAGCTTCCGATTAAGCGCAAGCTGTACGGATCGGGGTTGAATACGACGACGATCTATCGTTGGATCGCGATCCGGGTCGCTCTCGCCGACGACATCGCTGCCCCCATTGTCGCTATTGTGGCCGACACCAACTACCTGTTCCTGTTGGGAGGGCGCGATATCCGAGTTTTAGGAGCCGTCGTGGACTACCCCTTCGATCGGATCTGTTTTTATCGAACCCAAGTCGTCTGCGGGCGCAAGAAGATTAAAGTCGAGGGTGAACGAGTCGATGCGCCCATTGTGACCTTTCGATCTGTTTACGATCGAGACCCGGTAACCGTGCCGATTTACAATCATCCGCACGACGCTTTTCGGCAGAGTCTCGACCTGGTCAAGACTCGCGTTTACGCTCGTCTGAGCACGATCAAAAGACCTCCGCAGCCCGCCGCCGGAACGAGCGGTAGCCTTGACGACGCGGGGACATTCTACGACCAAACTCTCCCCAGCTCCGGGAGAAGCCGCACTGGAAGTAGTTACTTACGCTGCACGCGCGCTTCAAATCGAGCCCGGTCGAACTTACAATATACCGGTTATTTTGTCGAAGCCTATGGAAAAAGGACAGGTTTTCGTCGCTACGTTTGCTGAAAACGAGCAGCTGGGAGTTGTCGGAGGGATGTGTTCGTCTCGCGAAGAGCACGACAGGCCATCTGGTCGCGTGGCTGTTACTTCCACGGAAGAAGTGCCGACAGTCGTCACTCAAGGCGAGGTTCTCGCAATTGGCGACATCGTTCGGTACGAAGATGAGTTGAACGTTTCTACGATCAACGAGCTTACGAAAGAATGTGAAGAAGGGTACGACAAGGGGAACCTTTCTTTCACCGTTTCCGTCGCTAGTCACTTGACGCGCTGCGACGAATCTCCCCCGCCGATGTTGCTGAGCACGGCGCAGAAGGACGCTACAGCCGCTGCTGTGGACGAGTCCTCCCCCAAATGACCCAAGCGAGACGACGATTTCGCTCGACGGTCGGAAGAAGATGAGAAAAAGTGCCGCGAGATCACTGAAGCGGAGATCCGCCGCCGATACGAAAAGGTTCAATGGCTTCCGATCACCTATCGCAATGTGGTGATGCTCTTCAGTGGAGACGGAGGCAGCACTTTAGGTCTTCAACGAGCCAACGAAATGTGTGGGGCGTCGTTTCGATTCGTGCTAGCACTCGATGCGTCGGACACCGCCAACAAGATCCACCACAAGAATTTTCCGCAAGTTCCTGTGGTGCAGCACACGCCTGGTGGTCGCTATGTTACAACCCTACGGTTGATCGAATCTTATTTACCTTACGCGGAATGGTCGTCGTCGATGTGTATCGCGTCGCCACCCTGCGTACACTCCGCTCTGTGCAACTTGACTTCCAGAGATGTTGGAAAGGGAGTCACCGCCACCCACTGGACGATGAAATTATGCAAGATGGCTGGTTTCTTCATGTGGTTGATCGAGCAGTAGGCCTCGATTATTTCTTACGTTGCACGCTTGCACCCTTATGTGTACGTCGTCAATTTTTACGACATAACGCCCAGTTTAATGAGCTGTCGCGTGCGATTGTTGGTTTCCAGCCATCCGCTCCATTTACGCGCAGTTCCCAAGACCTGCAAGAATATGCAACAAGAGTTCGCCGCTGCGCTTGGCTACGCAGACGAACGACATTTACGTCAGATGAACAATTCAGGATCGTCACGAGCCGCGACAGACGCAGCGTATACCGTTGCGCGTGTCCCGCTTCGCGTAGGACCGCACCGTCCCGATTACAGATCTCGGAATCTGAAAATGACTTCGGAGTTGCTGACGATGCCTGATTTTGATTGGGCCGGCTTCTCCAGGACGACCTCGTTGAAACACTTGGCGTCCGTCGTGCCACCAGACACGATGGCTTTATTAGTACTCGATCTGCACTACTCTATGACCAAGGATTTTCACTTGAGCGGCGAGGCTTTGCCGTCCGCGTTGAGTCCTGCAGACCGACCGTTTGATTAATATTTTGCAAATTGATAAAACCACCCTTCGTCACGTACAAGTTCCGCTGTTAAACACGCGCACACGTGTCGTAAGATGGGTATCGACTGATGATCTCCAAGATCGCACCAAATGGAAACCTCCAGAGGTGCCGTTGATTCCGCCTGCAACAGAGAGCCGGGGACGTCTCATGCTTCTTCTGCTGCCCCCGACAACCAAATTTGGACGTTCCGCCAGATCCTGAGCGAGATCGGGAACCGAAGATTAAGAGCGAACCGAGCGTTCGTGTCAACGGCGAGAAGATCAACAAAAGCCACCCGGAAGTGAGACTAAAATACAAGAAAAAGTTCGATGTGCCATGGAAAGATGCACCGCGCGATGCTGAGGGTGCACCGCTGCCGCAAACTCCCGAGCATGTCGAGGATAACCCCGTTACGAAAGTGGAGATTCCTACGAAGGAAGAAGCTGACAAGGTTGTTCAGGAGCTTGGAATTCCTGACAATCCGCACTTAGATGACGATGCGAAACTGATGCTCCGTCACTGTGTGCAATATTCTTGGGCCTTCTTCGACCCGATTATGAGACCTGTGGACTCAACTCCTGTGTCTCTACGATTCAAAGACGCGAATCCGCGACCGATTAAGATGACGCCCGACAGACTGACGCCTGCGAAGCTCGATTGTCTCCGCAAGCAGATCAGTGAGTGGTGTCGGGATGGTGTCATTCGCCCGGCCAACTCACCTCGGGGCTTTCCTGTGTTGATGCTTCCCAAGAAGGGAGCTGAGATAGGAACGTCAAATGCGTTCCGTGCTGCAGTTGACTTACGTCAGCTCAACGATCAACTGGTCAATGACAGTTGGCCGAACATTCGACAAGACGATGCTTTAGCTTTTCTCGCCATGCGACGCTGGCGGACATGCATTGATATTAGATGGGGATACCACAACCTTCGTCTGGATCCGGCAGCGCAAGACGCTGTCACGATGGTTAGCCCACTTGGCGCTCATAGTTTCTTGCGATTACCTCGGGGTGTGAAGACGGCCGGAGCTCTTTCCTGCAAGCAAATGGCGAGCGACCTTTCGAAATGGATGTATCGAGACTTGGTTGCGTTTGTTGACGATATTATGATGGGATCCGATGATCTTCATCGACACTTACAAGTTTTGATCGAAGTTATGTGTCATTTGGCACAGAGAGGGCACAGCGGTCGAACCGCGAAGTTCCACCTTCTCAATGATGATATAGAATTTATGGGACACATTTCGACCCCAGAGGGCTTGAAGCCGAATCCGAAGACGCTGGAAGCACTGCAGAAGATGCCGATTCCAGGTACTTTACCGAATACTTATCCGAAGACCCAGATACGATCTTTCATCGGCATGAGCAATTACTGCCGGCGATATGTGAAAGGCTACTCGAAGATCGTGGAGCCGCCGAGACGGCTATGTCTCGAAGGCGTAAAGTTCGAGTGGACGCCCGAGTGTCAAAAGGCTAGGGATACGATCATTGAAGCTTTGGTTGATTCCAGAGGAGTCTACTACCCCGATTATGATCTGCCCTTTCAGATCCGATCCGACGCTTCCAAGGATGGACTTGGAGCATATCTCTTCCAGATTGTCGAAGTCAAGGACGATGCAGGCAGAGTGACTCGAGAAGAACGAATTATTGAATACTGGAGCCGAGCCGTGCCGAAGGAGATGCGCAATTACGAGCCCCGTCGGCTGGAGCTGCTGGCCGTTATCCTTTCTCTGGTGCACTTTCGAGCCTACATCGAAGGGCACCGGACTGTTTTAGAGACCGATCACCGAAATTTGGCCTTTTAACGTAAGGCGACGCACTCGTCTGGGCAGCTTGCTCGTTGGGCGATGCGCCTCACCAACTTCGACCCTGAACTTGGTTAAAAGCCGGGAAAGTCACCGGGAATGAGTATCCCTGACTGTCTCTCCCGCAATCCGATAGATCATGCCATCGAGACTGACGAGTTTGGAGAGCCTTTGAACCACGCTTATTTGGTGTTCCAAGAGCTTCCCCGACCTGTCGATGACCAAGGAATTCCCGCCTCCGGCTGCCACTTCATTCTGTCGTTTGTTACGACCGAACTGCCGGAAGACGAGGAAGAAGATCATCAAAAGGATCCCATGAGATTGGCTACGTCTCACGCTACGAGACAACGTCGGAAGAACCGCGTGCGAGATGAGCCGCAGGTCGTCAAGGACGCAGCCGCTTACAAGGATTATATCGATAAAATTCCCGATAATATGACGCTCTCTGAGATCGCACGTGAGCAAGAATCTGATGCTACTTGCGAGGATATTCGCGACCGAATGGCCCAAGGTCAGACGCCGCGACGTTCCCGAGCGAACGAACGATATGAAGTTGTGAAAGACATTCTTCACCGCGTTTCTGCTGATTTGCACCCGATGATTGTGGCCCCTGCCACGTTGCGCAAGCGCATTATTCGACTATACCATGACACTCCGGTTAACGGTGGTCATGTGGGACGTCACAGTACTGTCCGGGCTATCCAGGGACGATTTTGGTGGCCCCATATGTCGAACGAAGTCGGAGTCTTCATTGCTGAATGTTTAGTTTGCCAGAAAGCTCGTACGCCTGAGCCGAAACGAGCTGGACTCTTGCAACAGCCTGTCTACGATGGTGATGGCGCTGTTCTGTGCATGGATTTATTTGGGCCTTTGCCCAGCGCTGGTCCCGAGACGTATCTTCTAGTGTTTTTCGATCCGTTCTCGCACTTCTTGATTTTGGATGTTTTGAACGATAAGACTGCTGAATCCGTTCTTGCGTCTTTTGTCATTAACATCCTCCTCAAGGGCGATTTGCCCCAGATTGTTCGTACCGACAACGGTAAAGAGTTCGTGAACAAGTTGATGCGCGAGTTTTGCCATCTCTTCAACACACGATACCAAACTACGATTCCCTATCATGCCCAGTCGAACCCTGCTGAGCGTGTGAACCGATTTATCAAGGCCTTCCTCCGTGCCTGCCTTCAGGGCCGGAATATCACGGACTGGCCCGACTTTGCCCATTATATTGCGCTTTGCTACAACCGCAAGTTTATTCCAGGCACGCAGATTCCCCCCTTTGTGCTACGCCTGAACCGTCAGCCGATGTTGCCGACCGACTACACGCTTATGGATTTTGATATCCGACTGTTGCCGAAGACTCGATCTGATGCAGTCGCTGAAACTCGTGAACGTTGAAGTATTATACGAAGATCGTCCACGAAGCTCGTGATAAAGCTTTGAAGAAACAACGATTGGCTTACAACGCCGATCATGTCGATGTTGAATACAAGGAGGGATCGCATGTTTTGCTCTACATTCCTTTCCTTCAGAACAAGCTTCGACCGGAATGGCGAGGACCGTTTATTATCAAAGAACGCCGTTCCCCGGTCACCTATAGGACTGAGTCTCTCGACTCTCCGCCCGAAGAACGACGTGTTCATGTTAGTCAGATCACGCCTGTGATGGTTCCCCCGATCGTTGATCCAGGCATCCGCAAACCCGAAGAAACCTTCCGTTATGATTATCAGCACGGTAAGTTTGTTAATTTCCGGATTCCTGACCGGAAGCGCTCTGATTGGCGCAAGAAGATCTATGTTGCTGAAGTTTACGAGCCTTACGATTACCAGAATGATCGTGTTGCTCTACATTTCTATTCCGATTTGGGTCCGAACGATGATGTCGCTTATTTCAAGCCGACCTCTCACCTTTCGAACCGCAAGCTCAAGCCTGAGTACAGGGACGTTGACGGTCGCAGTTTCACCGACAAGTCCAAGATCTCATCCAGCACAACTCCTTGTGTCACGGATTTCGCTCCGCACGAGATTGATGTGCTGGTCCCCAAGTTTACTTTACGCAGTGGTCGAGTTCCCGAACCGATCATCACCCGCGTTTACAAGAAGATTCGTGCACGAGATGCTCGTAAGGCGCAGCCGCGCTCCTCGCGCTAGCCGCTCGCTGGGGCAGCTCGTATTCTCACCAGGGGAGTCCTGTGGCGGGAACTTCCTCCTCCTAAGGCTTACCCCTCCTTTAGGTCTCACCCTTATCTGGGGTACCCTACTCCGTTCCGATGATGTCAGTTTTCTCTATGACATCATCTCCCTTTTCCGTGACATGTGTCACCCTGGTTTCTGTGATTCGAGAATATATTAATCACAAAGCAACAGCCGATCATCAAGTTGTGAGGACCAGGCACGGAAGTTGTTTGTGGTTGTGTGGCGAGAGAACGGCCTTTCACCCTGATCGCCGACCGCATGGTTGCGATGGAGGACGGTGCCTCATGAATCCTGAGCCTTGCGAGGGCATCCGCCCTCCCGGCGTAGGTTGGCACCTATTCGCCTCCCGGGCGGGCCGGTTGGCAGCCGGAACGTTCGCAGTGGGACGGGGTATGGCCGGGGGGCGCAGACGGAAGGTTATCGACGAGTTGGTTGTCAGTCACATCGCGGTCTCCTCGTCGCATGGCGACAAGCTTGATGATCACTCTCCGCCGACCCACCTTTCGGCGCCCCTCGTCTACAGGCCCGTGATTCCGGACTGGCTCCTGTCGGTCCGGCCTGGCTCCCATGCTCGGGAGAGGTCTGAAGTTAGTTAGTTAAGTTAGAACGGCCTTTCTCGTCCAGTGACTCGATCAAGAGCGCGGACGTAAGCGGCGAGCCTAGATTCGAAGGCGAGCCAGGTAGGCATAATTTCCTGTTACGCCACAGTGGCCTTTCACACTTTTTCACACTTATTCACCAGTAGCAAGCGATGAGACTTGACTACGGTCTTAGAACTTTCAGGAACTTCAGGAGATTGCTCTTACCTGGAAATCATGGGTCTTTGTCCGAGACGTCGATCGAGATCGATGTCTTTCGGAGGACGTTTCTCTACCAGTACCGGACTGGGTCCAAACCTAGAGAACAGCAAAAATCACTGTGCCCCTGGTAGAGAATGGTGGCAGTGGTAGTGCCACCCTTGTTGGTCCTGTCTCTAACGACACAACGAGCGGCACGGTGTTCGACACAGCGATTTGTTGGTGTTTAGGTGTGAGTGTGGGATAGGGGGGGGGGGGTCCTAACCCTCAATGGAATTTTGTATCTCTATGAACTTACTGGGACCAGGCGAAATTACTGGGGTTTTGAGAGTAAACTCAAAGGTTAGCGGCGTGTGCGGATTAAAGCAGCTTAGATTGGCGGGGGTGAGAGCGACGAGCTCAAAGGAGAGTGGGGTGAGTGGGTGTGAGCACGAGTGGGTTTACGCCGAACTGACTGGAGTTAGAGATTGGGACTAGGTGAACTTAGTGACCAGGTGAACTGGGACCAGGTGAGCTTACTGGGGTTAGAGATTGGGACTATGTGAACTTACTGGCCTGCACTTGTTATAAGTAATAGGGTAAATGTCACATCACTGGTTCTTGAGGTCACATCACTGTTACCCAAAAAAGTGAGGTCACATCACTCGCACCCTAGGCAAATCACTGGTACCCCGTTTATGCTCAGGTCATATCACCCGTACCCTAGGGACACATCACTCGTTCCCCGTCTCGCGGGCTCACAGGTACAAGTGATGTGTCCCGAACTGGTGTATAGTAACGAGTGATATGACCCATATTAGAAAAACGGTACAAGTGATGTGAGCAAGAAGGAACGGTTGATGGCACGTAGTTCAAATCAGACTTATACGCCGGCAGTTTTCGTATGAGTGCACCATTGCCAGCGGTCCTGCAGACGGGGGTGAGTGAGAGACGCGCGCTTTCTGCAGGTGCCGGTCCCGCCGGATCTTGGACGGTCAATAGACTCTCGTGAGGATGTCGGCGTATCGGGAGAGCGTCGATAGCCTAATGAATATCGCGGACACATTCAGAGAATACACAGAAGTTTTCGCGACTCAAGAAGCCCAGCTTCCGACGACGACGAGGAGGATGGAGGGCCCGAGGATGCGCTGCGGGGCGGGGGCGCTGAAGGAGTCTCGGCGACGGAGCGCAAGGCGGTGCGTCGAAAGGCCAGGACCGAGGCCATCAAAGCCGAGAACGCCCGCTACGAGGGCTTGAACCAGCCGATGCCGCGAAAACTGGCGCAAATCCCGCACGACGAGAAACTCGAAGTCGGCAAAGTGTACCCGAGTCGGGCCCACGCAGAACTTCAAGCGACTGAATTGGCTGCGAGGGACAGCAAGGTCCTGCTCGCGAATGGCCCACCGGTTCAAAGGCTCGCCTCGGGCATTAACATGAAGCCGACGAAGAACGGAAGTAGGCTTGCGCTGCGCTGTGGTGGGTGCGATAGTTTTTTCGTTATCATGACGCGCACGGACTGCGAGAGTTGGGTTCTCCAGTATGCACAGGATCATGATATCAATTGCTCATATCAACGGTCGATGACAGTCTCGTCACGCCAGCCGCGGAATGGCGGGCCTTCGAACGACCATCGAAAGTAGCGCGCCTACACCGCGCAGCAGCTGCTTCCAGTTATTCTGTCCGCTATGCTGCACGACCTCAAAAAGAAGAAGACGCAAGAACGCAAAGCAACGCCGAGCGGATTGGTTTCCATTTTACAAGAGTTTGTTCCTCGGAAAGTAGACATCGAATTCGCGCACCGGCTGCTGAAACACACGCGGGCTATGATATACGGGAAGCCAGAGGATGATGTTAAGGCCATAACTCATATCGAGCAAGCATGTGCTGCTGCTGGTATCCATCTCAAGTTCATCTGCGTCAACGCAGTGAAGGCGAAGTCCATGCATCTCGAGGCCGAGAAGCTCAAATTCGGGCGGGAACAGGAGCGCCTGATGAAAGGGAAGCTGATCAAGGAGAAGGCCAGTTTGATCCTACGACTGTTCCTCTCCAAATGTATGACGACCTGGGTGAGGACATACGATTCGTCATCGGCTACTCGGTATGCTTCCAATTCGCATACGAGCTCCTTCCGGATTGCTCGAACGTGAGCTTCGGTGATTTCACCCACACCAAGGCGGGTTGCTTGGGCGGGATTGTCAAGCTGGCATCCTGCAAAAAAAGCACTGCAGTCTCTTTTTCTGGCCTTTGGCTGACGAGCACGACGGCGACGAATATGACAACGTCGGCGTGTTCACTGACGACGAAGAAGGCGATCGCGACGCTCCTCGAGATGGCCCGCCTTCTGACACCCCGGCCAATGCTGGAGACGAACAGTGGCTGGCTGCCCCATCCGCTGCTGGAGACCAACGGTGGCCACCTGTCGAGGACGAGGTGCTCGTGGCCGAGGAGAAGGCTGCGAAAGCACAAGCCGCCATTTTGAAGGAACGCAAGCGAAGCTTCCGAGACGAAGAGATGTCTGATGAGGAAGCAACGCCGAATTTGCAGCAACCCCGCGCGTCACAGCAACCCGCCGCGGGTGTCTGAGAGCCGATCTCGAAAGGCACTCGAGGGGCGACTGCCATGGCGATTGCTCGGGACTTTCAGGCTCTTCCATTCGTTCATGTGCAGGAAACCACCCAGTCGCGCTTAGAACCAGGCCAAATGTGCGCCGTTGCTGGGTGCTTCGTGGGACTGCCATCGCAGCACACGTGTTCACGCTGCCAGCGGTTTATTCACCTACAGTGCGCTGCACGCGCTCAGGAGTTGATGAAGGCGACCAGCAAAACAACTGCTGGGAACCCAAGTGCAAGCCAATTCGCAAGCCACAGCGCGAGGTGAAACGCCGCCGTGACAAATAGCTCTTCAGAACCATGCTGCACCCGCCCGTGTCCCGCCGAGGGAAAGGCGCTGTTCATGGTAGTTTCCACGCAGACAAGCTGTGACGTGCTACTCTTGCGCATGCAGCCCTCTTTCTTGCTCATGCGACATGTGACGATCTTTCTTATTCTTGCGCATGCGACTTTCTTGCGCACGTCCACCCCATCGCTGTCCGTTGAGAAGAAATCTCTCCCTTACAACCCTTCTCCTTCCCTTGTCAATAACCCCTGGATTGACCTTCAAGCACCCACAAGCACCCTCCGCCTCTTTGCAGTCGGCCTTTAAAACCCCCTCGAGTGCACCTCTTGCGCCTCTTAGCAGTCGACCTATGGATCGTGCTTACGCTCATCTTCATAGATTAGCGCTCCCCGTAGGCACGTAGTTTTACATGTTAAAGCCTGCAGTTCTACGTATCGTCTGTCGTGTGCCTAGGCTAGGGGAACTAACCAGTCCCTGGGTTCTAACCTACCAGATTCACACGTCGAGGCGGGATAGTTCTTCAGTTCTCTTCCCACTGCATTTCATAATCCTCTGGAGCATGTGGCAATCCTAAAACCTCGCATGTCTGCCATCATCTGCCTCGGTGCACTTGTATGCTCCCATTCACTCGCACGCACGATCCCCTTTGCTTGCCTCCGGGGAGGCCCCAATTAGCCATTCAGCCGAAGAAGGGCCTTCACCCAGAAGTTCACCGACGAAAAGCGCCGGGTGACCAGCAGTGCCCCGCAGCACTGCCCCAGCCCTAAATTTGAGTATATGGAAGATGGGGTAGGAACCTACTTTTCTGGTTCTGGCGAATGGACCGAGCAGAGTCCCGGCGAGGGCCGCGGGGCACCGGGGCAGGCCGAGGCTCCGCGTATATTGTCACGGCGCGGCGCAATTGCCCCCAAGAGCAGTCGAGCCTCGCCACGTGCCACAAAATGAAGTACACATCTGCTGGCACGAGCAACTCACCAGGCCCGGCGGCCGTTCGCAACATCCATTGCGTTGGTAACACAGGCGCGCACCGCCATGGCCCGTCGGCGGGCTTCAAGATACAAGAAGTATTTGAAATAACCCGCGACGTGACCATTACCCAATAATCCTGGTCAACCTTCGGGTCACATCACTGGTTCCACCTTCGGCAAGCAGGGTCACATTACTGGTTTCTAAGAACCAGTGATGTGACCGTTTTTTCGTGTCGCTCCGGAGCTCCGTCCTGGAACGAGTGATGTGTCCTATTTATTATGAGGGCAAGTGATGTGGGTAAGGAGTCAGTGATGTGACGCGAGAAATTAAGAGAACCAGTGATGTATCCTTGGTGCGTGTGAGGAAGCTATGACACTTACCCCTGCACCTCGTATCCAGTATCCCTACGTCACTCCCTTATCGCTAGAGTAACGCCCCATTCCTGCTGTCACATGGTAGCAGGTTCGTCTCGATCGAACCTGTGCCTGACTTCACGGTGACTCCTCATCGGCTTCAGTTCATTGCTACGTGTTCGGTTCGTTGTCGTCTAACATGTCCTCGATCGAAATTAAGGACAGTAAACTTTCTCAAAACTTGATGCTTTCAGTGGTGAGCGACATCTTTTCCACCAATGGACACGTCGTCTTGAAAACATGATCATTTCCACCGGCGATCGCATTGTTTTGACCAACGAAACTTGGATCAGCATCACAACCTCTGGCTGCTCTGAAGAAGAATTTGGCGTCAAGCAGCAACGTTGGTACTCTGCATTGTTTATGGCCCTCCCGATGCATGATACTGATCGTGCGGATATCCGTGAAAACCGCGATATGAACTTCACGCGGCTTTACAAGCGCATTACCGATGTCCACATGGGCCATGGGGATCGCGTAGCTCAGTCTGCAATTGCTTCACTGCATTCACTGGTGTGCAATAATCTCGATGAACTTGAGTCCTTTCTTAACAAGTTCATCAGCGGTGTTCAAGTTGCTCGGCATCATCGAGATTTCCCTGACGCTCTTGCATTGCAATTGCTTCAAACCAAAATCCCGGACTCCATATTGTCTAAGGATCTCATTTCACTTGACCCTAAACTGCGCACATATGATGGTTTCGTTGATCGTCTCAACAGCAAAGTTTTCGATCATCTCCAGACCAAGTCTCCGCTTGTCAACGTTGCTATACGTGAGGGTCCCCGCCATCGCGATCGTTGTGACTTTTGTGGTCGCACCAACCATCCTACTGCTAAATGCTTTCATCGTCTCAATGCTTTACGCTCCCATCCTCGTTCCCGCCCTCGCCCACCTTTCCGTTCCAGGCCTCAGCCTCCATTTTCCCGTGGCTCTCCTAATCCCAACAACCAAGTCCTTTCTTCTACAAATGCCCTTACCGCTCTGCTCACCGCCCGTGAGCGCGATTATCTTCACTTCAACAAACTACGCCTCGTTGTCTACGATACAGGTGCCAACGTCAATCTCTTCAATTCCCCTGCTGGCTTTACTGACCTTGACAACACTCAACAGCACTCAATCCATTCCGCTCTCGGCACTGGCTCTGTTTCTGGTTCTGGCACTGCTCACTTAACGTTCCCTTCCATTGGTCCTCTTGACAATCGTGGTCTTCCTTCTCCAGCACCCACTATTTCCGCCCCTCATGGCATCCATATCGCGCTCCCGCATACGCTCATCTCTCCTGGTCTTGGTGACAAACGGATTCTTTCTGATCATGCCCTTGAGCAAGTTGGTTACGATGGTCATACGATCCAGAATGTTGGCCCTACTCATCCTCAACGAATCTTACGTCACCGCCAGACGCATCATGTCATTCCTCTGCTTCGTCGCGGTGGTCTTCTCTTTATCGTCTGTTGGATCGGCAATACGACCGCTGCGCCCTACGCGGACTTTGTTTCCCCATTTGTGGCATTTTCTTCTTGCCCTCGCGTACATGCCCCTTGTGCGTTTCCCGTTGCGTCTCAACGCACTCAACTCACCTACGACATTTGGCATGCTCGTCTTGGTCATTATAGTCCTACTTATATTCGGCGTTTGTCTTCTCTCGCTGTTGGTGCACCGCTCTTCCCAAGTTCCGCGTCTCTTTCTTTTTGTTCTGCTTGTGCTTTAGGTAAAATGCATGCTGCGCTAGTTGGCCATCGTAAACCACGTGAATCCACTCCCAGCTCTCTTCCTGCACACGAAATTTTGTCCCGCCCACGTGCCGTTGCACGCGGATCTCATGTTCACCGGTGCCCCTTCTTTCATTTACCAAGACCGTGCCATCCTTACGTTTGTCGATGATCATGCGCGCCGCCGCACACGTTACTTTGCTCCTCGACACGATGCACTCACGAACGCTCGTCAACTCGAACTTTTCCTGTGTACTGTGGTTCGACACTTTGGCTATCGTATTGCCCTCATCTACACATATCGTGACAAGTCCCTAATGGGCCAATTCGAAACCTTCTTTTTGGGCAACAACATCGCCATCAAACGGGCTCCTGCTGCTCAGTCCAAAAATTCACAGGCGCACGCTTTTTCTGGTGTTGTGGAACGCTCCCATCGCGCAACTGCTGATATTACTCGAACTCTTTTGGTGCATGCACACCGTCCACTTGATTTTTGGCGTTGGGCCATGGAAACGGCTGACTTCATCTCCGAGCGAATGCCAAACGCCTCCAACCCTGGTTACCTGACGCCATATGAAATGCTTCACAAAACCTTGCCCCGCGTCGTTTTTCTTCGTGTTTGGGGCTGCCCTGCTGCTATTCTCACTGGCGACAAATGGCCTACCAAAGCTATTACTGGCATCTTCGTTGGGTATCCCTCTGCTGGACCTGGTTATCGTATCCTTCTTCAACGCGCCACCGGTCCCGCCATTCACACTTCCATCGATGTCGTTTTCGACGAGAATTTTGCTATGCGTACATCCCTGCCCTCCCAACCCCTTCCTCCTCCCCTTGTGGATTCTCGTTTGCCCGATTTGTTCTATTATGACCCTCGTTTGTCTTCCGCTGTTGCTCCCTTGTCTCCTGTTTTTGATGCTCAGGAGCCGGCCTTATAGGGACTGATCACCCCAGAAACAACACCACAACCATCAGCGAACAATGCGAAAAGTGCACCATCACGTCGAGCCAAACGGAGCCGACCGCGCAAACGACCAAAGCGCCTATGACGCTGAAACAGAACCTACTCGCGAAACCATGAACTCACATTCTAGCGTTTGTCCACAGCGCAATGTCGATTCTGTTTCCTCCTGTCACTTCCTGTATGTCACTTATTCTAGCTTTCGTTTGCTAGTTCATTATGTCTTCCTTCCCCTTTGTCTAGCTCATACCCTTGTTGATCCCCAATCTGTCCACGCTTATTACTCTGCTTCCGAAGAAGCATCTCAATATTCTTACATTGATGACGGCACTATCACTTCCACTCATTTACGCGAAGCTTTAGCTCATACAAATCCTGAACGCCCTGGCTGGTTACAAGCCATCGCCAAAGAATATCATTCCCTCGGTCAGCTCGGTTGCTGGGATGTCGTTCGCGTTCCTTCTACTTTTTCTGGCAACATCTGCACTTTAAAGTGGGTCCTCCGCAAGAAGTATGAATCTGGCCGTTTCAAATCTTACAAGGCCCGCCTTGTTGTCCACACACGGACACGCGGTTACACCCAGGTTCACGGCATTGATTATCACGATACGTATTCTCCGGTTGCCAACATTGTCACCATTCGGTTCTTTCTCACCTTTGTTGCTGTTCATGACTGGGATTTGCACAAGTTAGATGTCAGCTCCGCTTTTATCCAAGCTCCCATTGACGAAGACATCTATGTCTGGCCACCCGAAGGCTATGCTCCTCGCCAACCCCCAGATGGTTCCAAAATCGTTTACAAGCTCCGTCGCTCTTGGTATGGTTGCAAACAAGCTTGTCGCAATTGGTGGCTTTTTTTGGAACGCTTCCTTGTCAATGATTGTGGCTTCGTCCGCGGATCTGGTGACACTTGCAGTTACAAGCTCTTGCTTAATTCTACTGTCGTTCTACGTCTTGTTCTTGTCGTTGATGATCTTCTTGTGGCGCACCCTCGTCATTGCCTTGGCCATTGCCAAGCCTTCTTCCTCCGTTTCAAAGACTTCACTGATGTCAACGAGCTCGATCTTCACACTTACGTTGGTCTCCGCATTACGCGTGATCGCGCACGTCGCACGCTCGCTATCGACCAGTCACATGCTATCCGTGAAATCCTCACCGAACATCGCTTCATCAACAGTAAACCAGAATTGACACCCGCTCCCAAAGGTCTTCTTCATCTTTCGGCGGCTGATTGTCCTGCACCTGGCTCCCCCGATCACGTCTTCATGGCACGCATCCATTCGTCGTATTGTCGGTTGTGTCTTGTTTATTTCTGTTATGACTCGCCCTGATATCACTTGGTCCGTCAATCAGTGTGCGCATTTTACACACAACCCTGGTAAACCCCACTTGCACGCTTTATCTCATACCCTCCGTTATCTCAATGGTACTCAAGATCTTGCCCTTGTTCTTGGTCGCGATTCTACCTTTCGTCTCTGTGGTTATTCGACTCCAGCTGGGCCGACGACCCGGATGACCGCCACTCCACCACTGGCTATTGTTTTCTGCTTGGTGGCTCTATGACCTCCTACTGCTCACGATCGCAGTACCTCCTCGCCCGCTCCTCTTTTGAAGCCGAATTGCTCGCTCTTTACGCCGCTACTGCTGAGCTCTCTTGGCTTCTCAAACTTTTTGACGACTTGATCTCCCTCGTCACACGGTACCTATGTATGTCGATAACAGCAACACCGTCACCCAAGTCCGTCTCCAATGTCTCACGAGGCGCACCCGCCACATTGACATTCGGTTTTACAGCACCGCCGAATATCATCGCAATCACATCATTGATCTCCAACACATTCCCCGCCTTGACAATCTCAGCGATATCTTCACCCGTAATACGGAAGCTACTCCCTTCCTCCGGCTTCGTGCTCGTTACCTCACCTCGTAACTTCGCAAGACATCTCCGGTCTTCTTCTGCCACAATGCCTCTCATGGCGTCTTTTTTCACCTTCAAGCTTCTCCTATGTGAGCGCCTCACTTACCCCTTTTCCCCCTTTTCTTTCTTTTCCAGCACCCGTGTGAGGAAGCTATGACACTTACCCCTGCACCTCGTATCCAGTATCCCTACGTCATTCCCTTATCGCTAGAGTAATGCCCCATTCCTGTTGTCACAGTGTCAGTGCGAGTGATGTGACCTCAAGAACCAGTAATGTGTCATTTACCCTAAGTAATGAGGGGCACGCGATGATTCAGGCTGATACGAGAGAGCTCGAGGCCAAAGTGCGGCAGACCGTGCTGGGTATTCGCGAGAAGGAGGTTTCGCTGTTCACGAACCAGTTCGCCGTGCTGGCGTCCTCGGCAACGTTCATGAGTTCTCTCGGATTCGGAGCTTTGAATATGGAAATAGGTTTTCTTGAGAAAAAGCACGGCGAGTTCTGTTCTGAGCTCGTCGGGTGTGACGACGAGAGGGTTTTGACGTCGATGTTGTTGTTCTACGTCCTTGCCGCCGCGGGCACGGCCTTCAACCTCCTCGCCGTGATCCTAGCGTCGTTCTGTATGATATTCGGTCCGGAACTCGCGATACGAGGAACCGAGGAGAGCATGCACCACGCCGTCAAGGGCATGTACGAGGAGCGCCGCCAAGCCCTCAAGTACTTTTGGATCGGATGCCTCTTTATCGTGCTCTCGGGAATTGCGCTGGCCTGGATGAAGTTCCCCGTGCTGACTTCTGGCCTCATAACTGGCGTTTTCTGCTCTCTCGTTTTGTTTTGTTCCGTCTATGTTCGCAAGCTTCGACCCTTGTTCGCTTACGAGGACGAAGACCTCGACATCTCGCAGATCGTCGAGGGCGTCGCCCAGTCAAATACGCTCTCCGCGCAGCGGCAACAACAAAGACGAGGAGGAAGAGGAGCAGCATCGAGGTACGGCGCCGTCAGCGCCACGACCACCGTCATCCCCGAACCCGGGGCCAAGTCCGGGAACGTCTTCGTCGACAACATGCTCCGCTACGCTGTCCTCGCCGACAAGGTCCTCCGCCTCTTCCTCCTCGACGGCAGCGAAGTCGGGGCCTACCCCCTCGCCGACATCCGAGTCGGGCGAGACCAGTTCTGGCTGCCCGACAAATCCGCCTGCTCGGGCACGACGCGCCGCGATACCCAGGACTGGCTCAAAGCCATCGGCCTTCCCCCGACGACACCGACGGACCCCTTCCCTCCGAAGCGCGCCGCGACTGCGACTGCGACTGCGACTGCGACAGCGACAGCGACTTCGACTGCGACTACTCCCCCCTAATCCTTACTATTAATCGACAGATGTTTGTCTGTCTGTCTGTCTGTGTCTGTCTGTCTGTTTGTTTGTTTGTTTGTTTGTTTGTTTGTTTGTTTGTTTGTTTGTTTGTTTGTTCGTTTGTTTGTTTGTTTGTTTGTTTGTTTGTTTGTTTGTTTGTTTGTTTGTTTGTTTGTTTGTCTTTAAATGTCGACTGCGAAGAGGGGTGTGTGTGTGGGGAGCATGAAGGATGTGGGTGGGTTTGTGGGGTATGAGGGATGTGCCTGACGGGCGGAGATAAGTACGCGGGACCTAGTCGGGGTCATCGCCGAGGCGTGGGGCAGGCGAAGAGAGGACGGGCCCCGCCCGTAGGTCGTACGCATGCTGCCGCCGGACGTATGTGCGACGAAGGGTGACGTCCTGCTGGGATCGGGCGGCCTGGGGTGCCACTGGGGGTTCCCCGAGGCGGCGACATGGGTGAGGGCGGTGAGGGCACAGCGAGCCCGGCCTAATGCGTTGGCGATCCCCCACTCACGGTAGATGCGGCGGGTTTGGGCCGCCTTTGTTTGTCCCTCCATTTAGGGTAAGGATCATGTAGGCCCGCGAGCCAGGCATTGATCCTCCAAGCCGTCTACGGCGACCTCTCAAACTGTTTCCACGACCCGCGGCGGCTCTTTCAGCGCGCCATTCGCACGCCCCGTCGAAACGATGTTGTCGATGCTGACAACGCGCGCATGACCGCGGCCTTTTTTTCCCGGAGACGAGGCGTCGGAGTTCTTTTCGGCCGACTAGGTTGGGTCGGAAGACGACGCCTCGCTCTCAAGAGTCGAGTTTTGAACTCCCTGACAACCAACGGCATGCTGACTTTGATCGCGAGCTTAAAGTCTTCGCAACCTCGACCCGTCGCACGGCCACTGCAACGGTACCAGATACATGATCGATCGTGTCGTTGTCACCGAGGCTCCTCCAACCTGTGCCCATTAAGGCCCGCCGACGCCAAACGATCACCAAGAGCCAGGGCCAGGCGCCCCGCGAGGTCGGCGTCCTCTTGGCGAAGCCCGTCTTCTGCCACGTCCAGCTCTACCTTGCTCTCTGTCGATCGGCAACCCCGAGGATATCCTCTTCTGGGTCGACGACTCCACCCTACCCCACACCTGCTGCGCAATACCGATAAGCCCCCTCCCGGCGTCTACACGCGCACTGTAGGTTAACTTACTGGGACCAGGTGAACTTACTGGGGTTTGAGATTGGGACTAGGTGAACTGAGTGACCAGGTGAAACTGGGACCAGGTGAACATACTGGGGTTTTTAGAGTAAAGGGTTTTTAGAGTAAATTCAAAGGTTGGCGGCGTGTGCGGATCAAAGCAGCTTAGATTGGCGGAGGCGAGAGCGACGAGCTCAAAGGAGTGGGTGTGAGCTAGGTGAACTTACTGACCAGGTGAACTTATATGAAACTTACTGGGACCAGGTGAACTTACTGGGGTTTGAGATTGGGACTAGGTGAACTTACTGGCCTGCACTTGTCCTTACTACTAATCGGCAGATGTTTGTTTGTCTGTCTGTCTGCCTGTTTGTCTTTAAATGTCGACTGCTAAGAGGGGTGTGTGTGTGGGGAGCATGAAGGATGTGGGTAGGTTTGTGGGGTAGGAGGGATGTGCCTGACGGGCGGAGATAAGTACGCGGGACCTAGTCGGGGTCATCGCCGAGTCGTGGGGCAGGCGAAGAGGGGACGGGCCCCGCCCGTAGGTCGTACGCATGCTCCCACCGGTCTGTCTGTTTGTCTTTAAATGTCGACTGCTAAGAGGGGGGTGTGTGTGGGGAGCATGAAGGATGTGGGTGGGTTTGTGGGGTATGAGGGATGTGCCTGGCGGGCGGAGATAAGTACGCGGGACCTAGTCGGGGTCATCGCCGAGTCGTGGGGCAGGCGAAGAGAGGACGGGCCCAGCCCGTAGGTCGTACGCATGCTGCCGCCGGACGTATGTGCGACGAAGGGTGACGTCCTGCTGGGATCGGGCGGCCTGGGTGGGGTTCCCCGAGGCGGCGACATGGGTGAGGGCGGTGAGGGCACAGCGAGCCCGGCCTAGTGCGTTGGCGATCCCCCACTCACGGTAGATGCGGCGAGTTTGGGCCGCCTTTGCCTCTGTGAAGTTGGCGCAGCCGCTTGCCACCCAGGTTCGCGCAGCGCTCTGCGCATGTTTGGGCGAGAGCGTGGCACGCCGCGCAGACCTCACCGAAGGCACCAAAGACGAGGCCGGCGACGTGCCGTAGCTACGTGCCGCTGTTCGACAGGGCCCAAGAAGCCAGGCGGTGGTGCTGTACCCGGCTGGGGGATGATGGCGTCGATGCCGCGGCGTGAGCGGGTATTCGGAGTGGACTTGCGCTGCGCGCCGATCGACAGGCGACGGGTGGGAGGGGTGGAGGGCGTGGGCGGTGTAGAACGAACCCCAAGCGAGGGTTTTGATGTCGTAGAGTTGCTGTCTGTTGTCTTTAAATGTCGACTGCTAAGAGGGGGCTGTCTGTTGTCTTTAAATGTCGACTGCTAAGAGGGTGTGTGGGGAGCATGAAGGATGTGGGTGGGTTTGGGGTGAGGGACCTGACGGTGGAGATAAGTACGCGGAACCCATCGGGTCACGCCGAGGCGCAGGTCGGCCCCGCCCGTTCGTACGCTGCCGCCGGACGTACGAAAGGGTGACGTCCTGCTGGTCCGGCCTGTTTCCCCGAGGCGACATGGGGGGGGCGGTGAGGGCACGCGAGCCCGGCCTAATGTCGAACTCGCGTAGATGCTGTGGCGTAAGGAGAATTTTAGGGCCTACCTGGCGTGCCTTCGAATCCTGGCTCGCCGCTCGCGTCCGTGCCCTTGGTGGGTCACTGGACGAGGATGGCCGTTCTCCCGCCACCCGACCACAAACAACTCCCGCGCCTGGTCCTCTCAACTTGAGGACCGGCTGTTGCTTTATGATCAAGGATATATCGAAAATCAGAAATCAGGGTGACGCATGTCACGGAAAAGGAAGATGATGTCATAGAGAACACTGACATCATCAGAACGGAGTAGGGTGCCCCTGATAAGGGGGGCCCTAGAAGAGGGGTAAGCCTTAGGAGGCGGGAGTTGCCGCCACAGGACTCCCCTGGTAAGAATTCGAGCTGCCCCAGCGAGGTGCTAGCGCGAGGAGCGCGGCTTCGCCTTACGAGCATCTCGTGAACGAATCTTCTGGTAAACGCGGGTGATGATCGGTTCAGGAACTCGACCACTGCGTAAAGTAAACTTGGGGATCAACACATCAATCTCGTGCGGAGCGAAATCCGTGACACAAGGAGTTGTGTTGGAGGAAATTCGGGACTTGTCGGTGAAACTTCGACCTTCAACGTCCTTGAACTCGGGCTTGAGCTTGCGGTGCGAAAGGTGAGAGGTCGGCTTGAAATAAGCGACATCATCGTTCGGACCCAAATCGGAATAGAAATGTAGAGCAACACGATCATTTTGGTAATCGTAAGGCTCGTAAACTTCAGCAACATAAATCTTCTTGCGCCAATCAGAGCGCTTCCGGTCAGGAATCCGGAAAACAACAAACTTACCGTGCTGATAATCATCACGGAAGGTTTCTTCGGGTTTGCGGATGGTTTGATCAACGATCGGAGGTACCATCACAGGCGTGATCTGACTAACATGAACACGTCGTTCTTCGGGCGGAGAGTCGAGAGACTCAATCCTATAGGTGACCGGGGAGAGGCGTTCCTTGATAATAAACGGCCCTCGCCATTCCGGTCGAAGTTTGTTCTGAAGGAAAGGAATGTAGAGCAAAACGTGCGATCCTTCCTTGTATTCAACATCAACATGATCAGCATTGTAAGCCAATCGTTGTTTCTTCAAAGCTTTATCACGAGCCTCGCGGACGATCTTCGTATAATATTTCAATCGTTCACGAGTCTCGGCGACTGCATCAGAGCGAGTCTTCGGCAATAATCGTGTATCAAAATCCATGAGCGTGTAGTCAGTCGGTAGCATCGGCTGACGGTTCAGGCGCAGCATAAAGGGAGAAATCTGCGTGCCTGGAATAAACTTGCGGTTGTAGCAAAACGCAATATAATGAGCAAAGTCAGGCCAATCCGTGATGTTCCGGCCTTGAAGGCAAGCACGGAGGAAGGCCTTGATAAATCGGTTGACACGCTCAGCCGGGTTCGACTGGGCATGATAAGGAATCGTAGTTTTGTATCGTGTGTTAAAGAGATGGCAAAACTCGCGCATCAACTTGTTCACGAACTTTTTACCGTTGTCGGTACGAATCATCTGGGGCAAGTAGCCCTTGAGGAGGATGTTAATGACAAAAGACTCGAGGACAGACTCAGCAGTCTTATCGTTCAAAACATCCAGAATCAAGAAATGCGAGAACGGATCAAAAAATACTAGAAGATACGTCTCGGGACCAGCGCTGGGCAAGGGTCCAAATAAATCCATGCAAAGAACAGCACCATCACCATCGTAGACGGGCTGCTGCAAGAGTCCAGCTCGTTTCGGCTCAGGCGTACGAGCTTTCTGGCAAACTAAACATTCAGCAATGAAGACTCCAACTTCGTTCGACATGTGAGGCCACCAAAATCGTTCTTGGATAGCCTGGACGGTACTGTGACGTCCCATATGACCACCGTTAACCGGAGTGTCATGGTAGAGTCGAATAATGCGCTTGCGCAACGTAGCAGGTGCTACAATCATCGGGTGCAAATCAGCAGAAATGCGGTAAAGAACATCTTTAACGACTTCGAATCGTTCGTTCTCTCGGGAACGTCGCGGCGTCTGACCTTGGGCCATTCGGTAGCGAATATCCTCGCAAGTAGCATCAGATTCTTGCTCACGTGCGATCTCAGCGAGCGTCATATTATCGGGTATCTTATCGATATAATCTTTGTAAGCGGCTGCGTCCTTGAAGATCTGTGGCTCATCGCGCGCACGGTTCTTCCGACGTTGTCTCGTAGCGTGAGACGTAGCCAATTTCATCGGATCCTTTTCAGGGTCTTCGTCTCCGTCTTCCGGCAGTTCGGTCGTAATAAACGACATTATGAAGTGGCAGCCAGAGACGGGAATTCCTCGGTCATCAACAGGTCGGGGAAGCTCTTGGAACACCAAATAAGCGTGGTTCAAAGGTTCTCCAAACTCGTCAGTCTCGATGACATGATCAATCGGGTTGCGGGAGAGACAGTCAGGGATACTCATTCCCGGTGACTTTCCCGGCTTGTAACCAAGTTCAGGGTCAAAATTGGCGAGGCGCATCGCCCAACGAGCAAGCTGCCCAGACGAGTGCGTCGCCTTACGTAAAAACGTCAAATTTCGGTGATCGGTCTCCAAAACAGTTCGGTGCCCTTCGATGTAGGCTCGAAAGTGCTCTAGAGAAAGTATAACTGCCAGCAGCTCTAGCCGACGGGGCTCATAATTCCGCATCTCCTTCGGCACAGCTCGGCTCCAGTATTCAATCACTCGTTCTTCTCGAGTCACTCTTCCGGCATCGTCCTTGACTTCGACAATCTGGAAGAGATATGCTCCAAGTCCATCCTTGGAAGCATCGGATCGGATCTGAAAAGGCAGATCATAATCGGCGTGGTAGACTCCACGGGAATCAACCAAAGCTTCAATAATCGTATCCCAAGCTTTCTGACACTCGGGCGTCCACTCGAACTTTACACCTTCGAGGCATAATCGTCTCAACGGTTCCACAATCTTCGAGTAGCCCTTCACATATCGCCGGCAGTAATTACTCATGCCGATGAAAGAGCGTATCTGGGTCTTCGGGGAAGTATTCGGTAAAGTACCTGGAATCGGCATCTTCTGCAGTGCTTCCAGCGTCTTCGGATTCGGCTTCAAGCCTTCTGGGGTAGAAATGTGTCCCAGAAATTCTATATCATCCTTGAGAAGGTGGAACTTCGCGGTTCGACCGCTGTACCCTCTCTGTGCCAAATGACACATCACTTCGATCAAAACTTGTAAATGTCGATGAAGATCGTCGGATCCCATCATAATATCGTCAACAAACGCAACCAAGTCTTGATACATCCATTTCGAAAGGTCGCTCGCCATTTGCTTGCAGAAAAGAGCTCCGGCCGTCTTCACACCTAGAGGTAATCGCAAGAAACTATGAGCGCCAAGTGGGCTAACCATCGTGACAGCGTCCTGCGCTGCCGGATCCAGACGAAGGTTGTGGTATCCCCATCTAATATCGATGCATGTCCGCCATCGTCTCATAGCGAGAAAAGCTAAAGCATCATCTTGTTGAATGTTCGGCCAACTGTCATTGACCAATTGATCGTTGAGCTGACGTAAGTCAACTGCAGCACGGAACGCGTTTGACGTTCCAATCTCAGCTCCTTTCTTCGGAAGCATCAACACAGGAAAGCCCCAAGGTGAGTTGGCCGGACGAATGACTCCATCCCGGCACCACTCGCTGATCTGCTTGCGGAGACAATCGAGCTTCGCAGGCGTCAATCGGTAGGGCGTCATCTTAATCGGTCGCGGATTCGCGTCTTTGAATCGTAGAGACACAGGAGGTGAGTCCACAGGTCTCATAATCGGGTCGAAAAAGGCCCAAGAATATTGCACACAGTGACGGAGCATCAGTTTCGCCTCGTCATCTAAGTGCGGATTGTCAGGAATTCCCAGCTCCTGAACAACCTTGTCAACTTCTTCCTTCGTAGGAATTTGAACTTTCATTGCTTCGTTGTCCTTGACATGCTCAGGAGTTTGCGGCAGCGGTGCACCCTCAGCATCGCGCGGCGCATCTTTCCATGGCACATCGAACTTTTCTCGTATTTTAGTCTCACTTCCGGGTGGCTTTTGTTGATCCTCTCGCCTTTGACACGAACACTCGGCTCGCTCTTAATCTTCGGTTCCCGATCTCGCTCAGGATCTGGCGGAACGTCCAAATTTGGTTGTCGGGGGGGGGGGGCAGCAGAAGAAGCATGAGACGTCCCCGGCTCATCTGTTGCAGGCGGAATCAACGGTACCTCTGGAGGTTTCCATTTGGTGCGATCTTGGAGATCATCAGTCGACACCCATCTTACGACACGTGTGCGCGTGTTTAACAGCGGAACTTGTACGTGACGAAGGGTGGTTTCATCAATTTGCAAATAATAATCAAACGGTCGGTCTGCAGGACTCAACGCTGACGGCAAAGCTTCGCCGCTCAGGTGAAATTCCTTGGTCACAGAGTTGTGCAGATCGAGTACTAATAAGGCCATCGTGGCTGGTGGCACGACGGACGCCAAGTGTTTCAACGAGGTCGTCCTGGAGAAGCCGGCCCAATCAAAATCAGGGGGCATCGTCAGCAACTCCGAAGTCATTTTCAGATTCAGAGATCTGTAATCGGAACGGTGCGGTCCTACGCGAAGCGGGACACGCGTAACGGTATAAGCTGCGTCTGTCGCGGCTCGTGATGATCCTAAATTGTTCATCTGAAGTAAATGTCGTTCGTCGGCGTAGCCAAGTGCTGCGGCGAACTCTTGCTGCATATTCTTGCAAGTCTTTGGAACTGCGCGCAAATGGAGCGGATGGCTGGAAACCAACAATCGCACGCGACAGCTCATCAAACTGGGCGTTATGTCGTAAAAATTGACGACGTACACGTAAGGGTGCAAACGTGCAACGTAAGAAATAATCGAAGCCTCCTGCTCTATCAACCACATGAAGAAACCAGCCATCTTGCATAATTTCATCGTCCAGTGGGTAGCGGTGACTCCTTTCCCAACATCTCTGGAGGTCAAGTTGCACAGAGCGGAGTGTACGCAGGGTGGCGACGCGACACACATCGACGACGACCATTCCGCGTAGGGTAAATAAGATTCGATCAACCGTAAGGTTGTAACATAGCGACCACACAGTGTGTGCTGCACCACAGGAATATTCGGAAAGTTCTTGTGGTGGATCTGGTTGGCGGTGTCCGACGCATCGAGTGCTAGCACGACTCGAAACGACGTCCCACACGTTTCGTTGGCTCGTTGGAGACCTAAAGTACTGCCTCCGGCTCCACTGAACAGCATCACCACCTTGCGATAAGTGATTGGAAGCCATTGAACCTTTTCATATCGGCGGCGGATCTCCGCTTCGGTGATCTCGCGGCATTTCTTTTCATCTTCTTCCGACCTTCGAGCGAAATCGTCGCTGCCTTCAGGTCGTTTGAGGGTGGACTTGTCCGCCATAGCGGTCGTAGCGTCCTTCTGCACCGTGCTCAGCAGCATCGGCGGGGGGAGATTCGTCGCATCGCGTCAAGTGACTAGCGACAGAAACGGTGAAAGAAAGGTTCCCCTTGTCGTATCCTTCTTCACATTCTTTCGTAAGTTCGTTGATCGTAGAGACGTTCAACTCATCTTCGTACCTAACGATATCGCCAATCGCAAGGACTTCGCCTTGAGTGACGACCGTCGGCACTTCTTCCGTGGCAGTAACCGCCACCCGAGCAGCGGACCGGTCGCGCTCTTCGCAAGAAGAACACATTCCTTCGACAACTCCCAACTGCACGTTCTCAGCAAACGTAGCGACGAAAACCTGTCCCATTTCCATAGGTTTCGACAAAATAACCGGTAGATTGTAAGTTCGACCGGGTTCGATTTGAAGCGTGCGCGCAGCATAAGCTACTACTTCTCGCGCGTCTTCTCCCGGAGCTGGGGAGAATTTGGTCGTAGCATGTCCCCGCGTAGCCAAGGCTACCGTACGTTCCGGCGGCGGGCTTCGGAGATCTTTAATCGTGCTCAAACGAGCGTAAACTCGAGTCTTGACCAGGTCGAGACTCTGCCGAAAGGCATCGTGTTGATGATTGTAAATCGGTACGGTTATCGGATCTCGATCGTAAATAGATCGAAAGGTCACGATTGGTGCATCGACCCGTTCATCCTTAACTTTAATCTTCTTGCGCCCGTAGACGACTTGGGTTCGACAAAAACAGATCCGATCGTGGGGATAATCCAAGATGGCTCCTAAAACTCGTATATCGCGCCCTCCCAACAGGAACAGATAGTTCGTATCGGCTACAATAGCGACAATGGGGGCAGCGAAGTCGTCGGCGAAGGCGACCCGAATGGCGATCCAACGATAGATCGTCGTCGTATTCAACCCTGATCCGTACAGCTTGCGCTTAATCGGAAGTTCGCCTTCATCGAAAATCAACTGATCTTTGGTCAACTTTTGACCATTTCTCGGCAAATATAAGAAACATCTGCCATTCCATCGACACCGATGGTCGTCGAGAATTTCGGTCCGTCACGATTCCTGTAGATGTGACAGGCTATAAACGTTAGAGTACCCGTATCTAAACAACTGAGGGTAATCAAATCATCTTCGATCGTCTTGCCGTCTCGCGGCGTCAACGAAGTGTGAGCACATCGGGCTCTGACTCGCTCATCTCCGGGGTTGGGCATCGATACCGCGGCTTGAGCTTTCGTATTATCTGTTGTTGGCGTCTTCGCCATAACGCTCGCGGCAGCCTCTTTATCTGGCGGCTTCCGCTCTTCCTCCAAGACAATCTCCGAGGGAATAAACGCTGGTAGGGGATCCTGGTCTTCGTAATCCTTGGAAGCAAACAACCCCTCCCATAAATCATTCATTTCGTCGTTCCAGAATGCATCTGTGAATTCATTCGTCGCCTGCTGATCCTCATCAGCATCGGCGATCGGTTCCGTGTCAGCTGCGGCTTTGAGTCTGCAGCTGCGCGGTTGTTCTGGTGGCTTCTTTAGCAAGAAATTCCGAGCTTTCGTCCACCAATCCTGCAGGTTCCACGTCGGCTCGTCTTCGTCCCACTTGAGAACGCTGCTAATCTTCTTCATAAATCTATCCTTTTCTTCCGGCGGCGTATCCGTGTCTCGATCCGTAGTAACCGAAACCGTTTCGGGGGGGTCCGCAGGAAAAGATGGCGTCGTCCCCGACGTCAACTCTATCGTAAAATCGTCGTCTGCATTACTCGCGCTGGTCATCGTCTCGTCAGTCGAATGCGCGCACGAGCTATCACTGCAGAAATCCATGTCTGGCTCACAGCCAGTTCGGTCGCCAGCGGTCGTCTCTGGAGGGTCCAAAGATAAGCCGATGGCATCGAGGGCTTCCTCATCAAAAATAAACGGTGGGTCGTCCGTGGACGACTCGTCAAATAACGTTATCGCGGACACTGGTTCACAAAGTGTAGCTTCTTCATCTTCCGAATCTGAATCGCCTTCCCAGTATCGTGGAGCTTCAAGTTCCTCGCTCGAATCTTCGAGCTCATCGCTCGACATCTGCTCATAAATCTGTGCCAAAGACCGACGATTGGTCAGCACGTCGTTGGGTGGCTCGTCCATCGGTGGGCGAGCAAGATCTTCGAATGCGGCCGCGGCAAGGGCGTCGGCTGCGTCGTCGGTGCGGGTGTCCGTGTTCGGGTACACCGTCACTCCTAATGGTAACTGTTGACCGCAAGGGGTCGTAAATGCGAACGTTGCAGACGACTGTCCCGAGTCTTCTCGGTAACGACCATCGTCCGAATCGCGATCGCGAGATCTTCGTCGCCGGCGGCGGCGTGAATGTCTGCTAGAGCTCCTGCTATCTTTCCGTCGGCGCTGGCACGAGCTGCTACGGCTCTTGTCGTGGCGTCGGGGGCTCCGGCTATCTCGACGGCCCGGTCGTGTCGAAGACGATCGGCCGTGTCCATCTGTTAAGTGCTTCACGGTATCCATAACCGTGGTTAGCTGCGTGCCCATATCATTGAGTCTGCTCTGAATATCGTGAGCAGCGCTCGAACCGAGGGTGGCATTAGAACTGCCGTCGTCACGCGAGTGATTATCTTTCCTTTGTCGGCTCTCCCATCGTCCTCGCGAAATGGGCTTTCTGCCGTCTTCGATGTATTTGCACATCGCTACATAATAGTCGTCGGGCTCGCGGTTGCAAATGACGCGGCTCCCGTGTTCATCCTTGTCGTGGGTCGCTAAGAAAAACCCACAGTCCTTGCACGTCCTCTCGAACCACTTTTTCGGATTCTCTTCGAGGCGTAAGGCTTCATATTTCGTCGTTTTATCTTTCGTTCCCGAGACGAGAGCTCGTCCTCCGCGTCCAGGCGGCGGCTTCTGCGGCTTCCCGCTCGAGGGGTTCATCGAGTTTCGGCTGTTCTTCTCCGCCATGGCTGTTGCGAAGTCGTTCTCGAGCCGCGTAATCAGCGACAACGTAGACGTAAACGTCTTATACGTCGTCGGGTGTCCGCTGCGCATCGTTCGCACGCGGGATTTCAATTCGCTGGACTCCAGTCCGCGTATCAAGTAAGATATGATCTCCACATCGTTGAGATCTCGGTTGGCCACGGAACAGTACGCCATGGCTTCTTGCTGAAATTTAATGCAATACGTATGCACGTGACGTTCTCCAGAGCGTTTCGGAACGGTCGCTTGGGTCGTGCATTGTAACTTTCGTAATGATTCCTCTGCCGTCACCGGCAGCGGACAACTCTCTCGGAAATATTTCAAAATCTTGAGGCAATACTTCTCGTTCAATCGTCGTATCCGTCGTACCACGGAACCGTACTCCTCATCGTCGATATCCCGACGTAAATAGAAAGACGCTGGGTGATCGAGGTCTTTACACAGGTCTTCATACTTCTTTAAGTGTTCTCGAAAAATCGGTGCGACTGTGTCGCGCAGGGTCGCGGGAAGCAGATATCGGAGTTTCTCCAAGCTGAAATGGTCTTCGGCTAACGTACTCATCACCGCGCCCGCATCTAAATCGAACTGGTCCTGATCGCGTCCATCGAGAACCAGTTTAAAAGTTTCGGTTTTTAATCCAGAGGTTGATCGCCGCTCCTTGTTGCGATCGTGTTTAGCTAACGCGCTGGCGAATCGATCCGCAAAACCCATCAAGAACTCTTGGGTGTCGATCCTTCCGGCGCCACGCGTCTCCTCCTTTTCTTCTTCATCATCGTCTTCATAGCGCGGCTTCCTAGCTTTCGCGCGTGATCGTGTAGTCGGCGGCTCTTCCTCAGCTCGGGACTCCGGGCTGCTCGCTCGCCTTGATCGACTCGGCGTACGCAACTCGTCTCTTTCACGGGTCAACGAGCTTACTTGCTCTTGGAAGGCGTCTGCTCGAGCGTTGGCCCGACGCAGTTGCTCTATTAGTTCTTCTTTCTCCTTCCGTTGTAGCCGTTCTTTTCGTTCGTCGTCTTCCCCTATTTGTTTTAAAAGTCGTTCTTGCGCGCGTTCGTTCTCTTCGCGTAATGCCCGCAAGTGAGCCTCGTAGAACTCATTCATTTTCGTTGCATCCGGGGGTTCTGCACGCGTTGACGGAGCTGTCGATCGTCCTCCCGTCGGTCTCTCCGTGGGCTTGCCGTCGTTGTAGTCTAGCTCTTCTTCCTCGTCAACTTCTGTATCGTGCTCTTCTTCATCGTCATCATTATCATCATCGTCATTCCGCTCGTTCGTCTCATCCTGACGGCTTGGCGGTTCTTCATATCGTAGCTGCTCGACGGCAGCATCATCGTCTTCCATATCGGCTCTGGCTCGTTCTAGTCGGCCGAGATCAGAGCGGGTCCAAAATGGTTGAGTCGTCGTCGTTCTCGTGCTCCTTCGACTCTGGAACTTCTAATCGTCCACGACACGCGTAATATCGTCGTTGCGTGCGTCTTCCACCGACAAATCTATCCGTACGGTGGGCGGCAGAACTCGTCTCTGCCCGGCAAACAATGCCTTATCCGTGAGTTGCGATCTCACTCCGCTCGCCTGCGGCAGCGGTACCCGGGTTGCGCGTCGGTTAGCACCGAATCGCGCGTCGTCACTTCCGACGACTAACGTATCCGGCCGGGGAACTTTCCCACGGCAATGGTCCTTCTGGAATTCCTTGTCGGCGCGCTTGATCAGGGCGCGCACGGCTTGTCCGGACCGTGTAGAGAATGCAAGATGCACTAGTTCGTTGCGACCGATATAGTCGCTCGAATCTCGTATTCCTCCACCACCTGTGGCGTAAGGAGAATTTTAGGGGCTACCTGGCGTGCCTTCGAATCCTGGCTCGCCGCTCGCGTCCGTGCCCTTGGTGGGGTCACTGGACGAGGATGGCCGTTCTCCCGCCACACGACCACAAACAACTCCCGTGCCTGGTCCTCTCAACTTGAGGACCGGCTGTTGCTTTATGATCAAGGATATATCGAAAATCAGAAATCAGGGTGACGCATGTCACGGAAAAGATGATAGAAGAGACACATCGACATCACAGAACGGAGAGGGTGTAGGGGGCCCCGAGAAGAGGCGGCCTTAGGAGGGGGGTTGCCGCCTGGTGTCCCCGTCGGGGGGTTGGGGCAGAGCCCGACCAATTGTTCGGGGGGTTTTGGGGGCTTGCAGAAGGCAAAAACCCGACCCGGCCCTAACTGCGTGATTTTCCGATTCCGCAGTGGCGCCTAGGTCCTGGTTGCCATGTCGATTCTGTAGTATATTGTGGTAGTCGTCTATTTCGAAAAGAAAACCCTGTGCCTGTGTACTAATCGACTGTGTTTGTCTGTTTGTCCTGTTTGTCTGTCCCTCGATTTAGGGTAAGGATCAGGTAGGCTCGAGAGTAAGGATCAGGTAGGCCCACGAGCCAGACAGTGATCCTCCAAGCCGTCTACGGCGACCTCGCAGACTGTTTCCACGACCCGCGGCGACTCTTTCAGCGCGCCATTCTCACGCCCCGTCGAAACGATGTTGTCGATGCTGACAACGCGCGCATGAATGACCGCGGCCTTTTTTTCCTGGAGACGAGGCGTCGGGAGTTCTTTTCAGCCGACTAGGTAGGGTCAGAAGACGACGCCTCGCTCTTTACAATCGAGTTTTCAACTCCCTGACAACCAACGGCATGCTGAATTTGATCGCGAGCTTAAAGTCTTCGTAACCTCGACCCGTCGCACGGCCACTGCAACGGTACCAGATACATGATCGATCGTGTCGTGTCACCGAGGCTCCTCCAACCTGGATCCCTTAAGGCCCGCCGACGCCAAACGATCAACAAGAGCCAGGGCCAGACGCCCCGCGAAGTCGGCGTCCTCTTGCCCAAGCCCGTCTTCTGTCACGTCCAGCTCTACGTGGCTCTCTGTCGATCGGCAACCCCGAGAATATGCTCTTCTGAGTCGACGACTCCACCCTACCCCACACGCGCTGCGCAATACCGATAAGCCCCCTCCCGGCGTCTACACGCGCACTGTAGGTGAACTTACTGGGACCTGGTGAACTTACTGGGTCTAGACATTGGGACTAGGTGAACTGAGTGACCATGTGAACTTACTGGGACCAGGTGAGCTTACTGGAGTTTTTTGACAACTCAAACTCAAAGGTTGGCGGCGCGTGCGGATCAAAGCAGCTTAGATTGGCGGAGGTGAGAGCGACGAGCTCGAAGGAGAGTGGGGTGAGTGGGTGTGAGCACGAGTGGGTTTACGCCGGGATAGAGATTGGGACTAAGTGAACTAACTGACCAGATGAACTTACTGGGACCAGACCTGAACTTACTAGGGTTAGAGATTGGGACTAGGTGAACTTACTGGCCTGGACTTGTATTCGACAAAATTTTCCCCTTATGCTTCTAGAGGCACACGACGGTTGATGCGCGTTTTGTCGTTTTTCATGGCCTCCACCCAATTGCGACGGCGGAGCCCGGTAAAGGCGAAAACCAAGGCGCGGAGCGTCGCATACGAGTTTGGGGTCGACGAGGCCGGGCGCGGGCCATTGGCAGGGCCGGTCGTGTGCGCGGCCTGCTACCTCCCTCCCGGGACAGCCCTCGACGAGGTTACGGATTCGAAGAAGATAAAGACCGAAGAGGCACGCGAGGCCGTCTACGCGGCGCTCGTAGCGACGCCGGGCGTCCGATTCGCCGTCGCCAAGAGCGAGCCCGCACTCATCGACGACATCAACATCCTCCAGGCCACGCTCGCGGCGATGCGTACGTCTGTCGTCGTCGTCGTAACGCGACCCCCCGCACAGGCCTCGCCGCGGACGCGCTCTGCCGTAAACTCTCGGGCAAAGGCGACAAGCGCGACGGCGACGTCCTCTCTTGCGAGAGCAGCGACACCCCGGCCGACGACCTCGACGGCGACTTTCTCGCGCTCGTCGACGGCAATCACGATCCGTGGAAGAAGAGGCCCGTCGCGGGGCTCGTGTCCCGCGCCATTGTCGGCGGCGACGCCACCGTCCTCTCGATCTCCGCGGCCAGCGTCATTGCCAAGGTGACGCGGGACCGTATCATGAACGACCTCGACAAACAACACCCCGCCTACGACTTCGCCAAGCACAAGGGCTACGGCACCGTCGCCCACCGCCGCGCTATTATCGAAATCGGCTGGATTCCGGGCGTCCACCGCGTCTCCTACGACCCCGTCAAGTCCATTCTCGCGGCCGAGCGCGACGACCCGCCGCCGCCGCCGTCGCTTAAAAAGGGGGCCAAGCGCCAAAAGCGCACGTAAAAGTAACCGCCCCTCTTTGATATCAACACTGATGGATTCTGTGGTCTTGGTGTTCGACGCGGACGAACTCGCGCAAATGCGGGCACCAGAGGCCGAGGAGCGCGACGACGTTGCAGATGGGATCAGGCACAAAGAGGTGCGGCCGGCCTTTAGTAGTAGTAGTGATGGACGTAGGTAGCCTCATCACACGTGGGAGTTCCCCGAGGGGCTTGGGGTGGCGTGGCGCACGGAAGGCACCGACGACAACAACAACAAGGATCTGATCTTCATCTCGAGCTCGGCAGAAGCGCGAGAAGTGCGGAGGAGTGATGTTATTGTGCGTGCGAACGACGACGGTCAGGCGTTCGCGCGATCGCACGCCAAGGCGCGGGTCTTGGACGCGGAATCGAATTTGCGACGCGCGTCGCTCGTCGCGCGCCACCGGCGTCCCCAGTCAGTCTGGTGAGGAGGATTCGCGCAGGCTCTGGGGTGTGCGAGCCCGCACCGCGTGGACAGTCGCGCGTACCTTGACGCGAAGAAATCGGTGGACGAAGCGGCGCGAAGCGCCGACGTTTTTGAAAGAATCGTATCAATGCTCGGGCGGTACGAGGGCAGAGGTGTGCGAGTCGTGGACGTGGGCGCGGGATCTCTCTCGATGCTGGAGCCCGTGACCCGAGCGATCGAGCGCGCCGGCGCGCGCCTCGAGACCTACGTGGCAATCGACGCGAATTACGATCTCCTCGAGACTACCTCCGGAGTCGCGACCGTCGTCGTTGGCGACGTCTTCGACTACGCGCCGGATCGGAGGTTCGATTTGGTGGTCGCGAACGCCTTCGCCGACCTCGCTCCGCCCGAAAAAGTCTCTCGTCTCTGCGACTGCCTCGCCGCGCACGACGCGCTTATATACCTGCCTATCACCTTCGCGGGCGAAACCAGACTCGAGCCGCCCCTCGACGACGACGCCACAGCAGACCGCGACGCCTTCGACGCCTACCACCGCCACCTCACCGAAGTCGAGGGCCAGTTCCTCGACGTCCGGGCGCTCGAGGCCGCGATGCTCGAGCACTTTTGTCTCGTCGCCAAGGCACGCTCGGACTGGGTCTTGCCGTTGGGCACCCTCTTTGCGACCTATATCGTCGACTTCGTCTCGAACGCGGTGGCCCCTGCGCTGTTGGCGCGCGCCCGGAACCCAGACCGGGCCCGCGCGGCGCTGCAGTGGGTACGGACCCTCCGCGCGGAAGCCGCGACGCCCTCTACTCCCCGCGTCTTGCGCGCGGTCAACGTCGACTTCCTCTTCTCTCGTCGCGAGCCGTGCGCCCCGCCGTCTAACTAACTAACTAACTAACTTCAGACCTCTCCCGAGCATGGGAGCCAGGCCGGACCGACAGGAGCCAGTCCGGAATCGCGGGCCTGTAGACGAGGGGCGCCGAAAGGTGGGTCGGCGGAGAGTGATCATCAAGCTTGTCGCCATGCGACGAGGAGACCGCGATGTGACTGACAACCACCTCGTCGATAACCTTCCGTCTGCGCCCCCCGGCCATACCCCGTCCCACTGCGAACGTTCCGGCTGCCAACCGGCCCGCCCGAGAGGCGAATAGGTGCCAACCTACGCCGGGAGGGCGGATGCCCTCGCAAGGCTCAGGAATCAATGACAGGATTCATGAGGCACCGTCCTCCATCGCAACCATGCGGTCCCCGCCGTCTTCTATATTGTAAAGGTCGATCGATCGATCCGATTGATCGTATCGCCGATCGATCGATCGATCAGGCACCACCACCACATGCGCGCGCAATCGATGGCGCCGTAAAAAAGCTCGATGCGGCACTTTCCTTCTAATGCCCGGACGACGACGAGAGGATTGGTGACGAGGGGTCCGACGACGAGGGGCCCAACGGCGAGGGGTCCTCCCTTCTCGAAGATCCCTTGTCGAAGACCAATGGCGCTAAGAGGTCGCGCTTCACGAAGATGAAGGGGTGGGGTAGAGGATAGTACTACCCACGCGCGTTCGAGCGCGTCCTCCTCTGTTTCGCACACACCCCCTCTCAGCAGTCGATCGATCCTTTTTGAACGCAACCCCGCCCCCAAAACGTGGTCTACCAACGGACGACCAAAGATGTGTGTGAGTCGACGTCATAAAAACTGAAAAAGTGCTAACGATCTTCCTTTCTTTAGGGGACGATGGATCCATCCTTTTCGCACGCAAGAGCGCCCTAACGGCTCGTCAAACGAATGTTCGTCGATCCTCTCGCTTCGGACGATGTCCGAACGCTGCCTCCAATACTCGAAAGCAAACAGCGGAGCTCGACCGCAACAATGGGCGTAGCGCTTTCAGCGAAGGCAATGGTCGCGGGTGCCCCCAGACGATCGGTCTCTTATTCGCCGATACGAGGCGAGCTTGCGACGATGCGCTTCGACTTGCCACCCGACGCCGCGGCGTCTACCAACAATAACCGACCGTCGTCGAGCCGTGCCTTCAAAGGAGCGCGCGTGACATCGAAGAGCACTACGAAACACAAGGCAGCGATTGCGAATCCGCAAGACTGGGCCGGAGACCTCAAGCCGAACCCAGCGAATACCTCGCGCAGAGCGGCAGGCAAGAGCACGGGCGACGACACGACCAAGAACGACGAGAAGCCGAAGAGGGCTCGGGCGACGTCGTTTGCCTCGGCCGACGACGCGCTGGCAGAGAGCGTGAAGCGAATTCGCAACTACACCAAATTGCTCGGACAGCAGTCGCTGCACCATTTTATCATCTGGAAGGGAAAGCGACTGAGCTCGACTCCGGAGTTCGCAGCGTTTCGACGGAGGTACGCGATCCATTGGTCGAACGTTAACCAAATCATCGGTCTGCTCGAGGACTTGTGCCTAAAGAACGGCATCCCGTTGGCACTCGTAGATGGCTCGATCGTAAATGCCTTGTCAAAATGTGACTTGCATTGCCTAAAGCTCGCCGATCTGCAGTCGTGCGTACACAATATCGACAACCTCGACTCCCTCGAGCTGCCTGCCACGAGCGTCGCGCGCAGTCGCGAACCCGAGGAGCCGACACGTTCGGCCGTAGTGATTCAGGCCGCGGTTCGACGGGCCTTGGCGCGTATTACCGTCCGTGGGATCGCGCAAGGCCTGGGAGCCGCGATCCGACTGCAATCAAGCTGGCGGCGGTTCGCGGCGGAGCGCGCTGTGCTCAAAGGCCTCGCCGCGTTGCGCGCTGCGCGTGACATCGCATGGCAAGAGCTTCGTGCGCGTCTTCGCGCGCACGCCACCTCGTTCGCTCCGGGGAAGTCGCGCGTGGAAATCCACGTGCCAAGTGTTGGCTTCACCGAGCGCGCGAGACTCCGGACGCCACACTTTGCCGCGACCCAAGCCATCCAAGTTGCGCGGCTGTGTTTGGCCGTCGATCCTGCGGTTCACGTCGTTTATGTCTCCCCGTTTGCGCTTCCAGACGAGCTCGTCGAGTACTATCGTCGCATCCTCGAACTGGGCGCCAAGAGCGGAGCCGAGCCCGGCACTTACGGCACTCGTCGAGACCAGGTGGCGCACGCTGTCGTGTCCTCGGACGCCACCAGCGCCCGTGCGGCAGGAGGTAGCTTCACGATAGTCGTTCCAGAATTCGTCGCGTGCTGCCCCGAGCACACAACGCTCGCCAGCCTCGCCTTGTACTCGCCCGCGTGTTGCAGACGATTGCGAAAGCTCGCCGAACGTGGGTTTGCGGTGATTGTCCCTGCGGGGCCGGTCGGGTGGGCCGAGCGCTCGCTGGCGCTTGCGCTCGACGTACCGCTTCTCGCGCCAGATCCCATGAAAGCCGGCATCTTCGCATCGCGCAGCGGCTCGAAACGCGTTTTGCACGATGCCGACGTCAACATCCCGATCGGTGCTCACGACATCTACGACTACGAGGACTTTCTGGTCGCACTGGCCAAGCTCATCGCAAGTCATCTTGAAATCAAACGCTGGCTCTTTTGGGTCGATGTCGACGCCTCAGCACCTTCGGGGGTCGCTTACCTCGACGTTGAGACGCTCGACGTCGTTGGCGAACTCCGCGACGAGTTCCACAAGCTCGTCGTCCTCGACCGCCATAAGGGCGAGACTACGTGGTGCCACCCCGAAGTTCAAGTGCTGGCGCGCACCAAGGTTCTCCGTGCTCTCAGGGCCTCGCTCGCCAAGCATGTCGCGTGTGCCACCGAATGGTCAACCTTCATAGCCGACGTTCGCCACTACGGCGGCGTCATAGAGGCTGAGCCCCGCGATGTCATTGGCAGGCAAGCCATCCACGTCTTCATCAGACCAGACGGCGCCATTAGCGTCATCGCACCTCAGGAAATTTTGATCAACCACACCTACGACCGCGTTGCCGCTGTCTTCCCGCTGTTCAGTGTCCCCTCGGATGCTCTCGCCGCTGCCGCGACCGCCGTCGCGCGCAAGCTCTATGCGCAAGAGGTCGTCGGACACTTTACGCTGCATTTCGTCGCCTATCGGTCGCGCGAAGAGATTGGCGCCCTCCGTCTCTGGGCGACCGAACTCGAGCTCGGCATGAACCCCTTCCTCGTCGGACACCTCCTCCATCGGACCGTCTCCGAGCCACGCCTCAACGACGGCGACGACGACGTTGTCAGTGATTGTGCCTATTTTCTCGCGCCGCAAATATACCACGAGGGCCTCGTCTCGATGAAGTTTGCTTCATTTTTCAAGATCTGCCGCTTGCACGGAATGTCCTTCAACGTCCGCCACCGAACGGGACCCATGTTTCTCCTCGTCGACTCCCTCGCATCTGGTTTAATTGGGGCCCTCGTCCAGGGCCCCCATAGGCTTGACGTCCTGATGTCAGCATTCAAGCTCATTGCATTCCTCAAAAAGCACGTCACGACGGCGCATATATTATACCGAGACGGCGTTCCCGACGTGCTCAACCTCGCCGAGCTCGTCGTCACCGTGACGACCGCGCTCCGGACCGAGGCCGCCTCGTCGGATCACAGCACTGCCCTCGTCAACATGACCCTCGAGCGCGAAGTTGTGAGGTAACCAAACGGCCGACGTATAGTAATTAATAGTAACCCTCACCCAGTTTCAATGGCTTACGTCAGAAACGAACACGTCGCAGCAGACACGTCGGTCGTCGAACAATCTATCGAACAACATGCAGATCATGTTGTCGTGGTTGGTGGTTGGGCTCGTCGCCGGTCTGCAGACTCCCGCGAGCACGGTCCGATCTTCCACGCGGATCAACGCCGATGCGTTTGCATCCGGTGAGTCGAATATCGCGCAGAAGCAGTACGGGAAGAATATCGTGGTTGCAGCCGTGCTCAGTGGCCTGCTCCTCAACGCTGCCGATACCTTCGCTCCCACGCAGCAGGCTAGGTCGCCGATCGTGTCCATGAGAGGCGACAGATTCCAGCGCCGCGAAGAGCTCGTGCTCAAGGAACTAAATACCCGCGAGTCTGTGTCGCCGTCTAAGAAAATCGCCGCTTTCGTCCCTGACGTCTTCGAATTGCCGACCTTTGCCGCGCCAAAGTCTAGCCTTGACGCGCCGCAGCTCACCAAGGGCATCGTCATCGGGGCGTCTCCCTTTGTTGCTTTCTTCGCTCTTGCTTTCTCCAAAGTGCTCTCAATTTTCTCTCGGCTGCGAACCAAGGAAAGCGTCTTTAAGCAGCTCTGAGAATGCTTTCCATTTCCTCTTTGTGAACTTGGGTGCGTGGCGGCACCGAGCTCTCTTCACATATATAGCAAAGACATAGTACCGATTCCTTCCCCCTTCGTAAAGCCGTTATATACTCCGGGTGTAGACCCTAAACGTGCGACCCGAAGCCGATATGGCGCGGATTGATGATTGTGCTGTGACGTATTTCGCGGGCACTTACCTCGTCACCCGTAGCGTGTCGTCTTTATTTCTATTTCTTCCTCTGCGCTCCTATTTCCCGCCTCTTTGAGCCAGGGAGCTTTTCACCATAATTATCTCGATTGATCGCGTCTTCACCCTGTCCCCTCGTCGTTCCAAGTTCTACACCTAAGCCACGGACCCGTCGCGACGTTTACGCTACTAGACGTACGATCAGGCTGGCGTCAGCGTCCAGCGCGAGTCGCGGGCAGACCTAAGACACAACGTACAAATCGACGGGAGGAAGCCGCTGCCGCGGGCGCCTCCTGTGTGTCGCACCACCGCACGACGACGACTCGGTCGAGGTGCTGCCGCTGAGAGTGATGGCTTCGTTCGTCTGCGTCTCGACATTATAAGGGAGCTTCGAATTACATTGACTCGCACGATCTGGACCTAGCGCAGAAGGTGGCGATGCGGTCCACGATTGTGGCGGACACTTTGGCGGCCATTGTGCTGATGCTGGGGATGCTGCGGGTGAGGCAGCCGAGGCTTTAACGAAGGGCAGCCGCCCCCTGCGCGCCATTGGATCTGGAGGAATTAGTGGCCGGCGCATCATGGCCTTTGGTTTACTGGGTTCGTCTGCGCGAAGGCGATGGCGACGCCTTCGGCGTGGCGGAGCGCAAGCGGGACGGCGAGGCGCGGGCTCGGAAGTCGGCGATGTGCGCCGGGTGGTCTCCCGCTTCGCTGGGCGCCGGATGGTTTGTCTCGTCATCCCGAGCCGCGTGGCGGTCCGCCGTCGCTTGCCACGAAGGCGCGAGCCATGAGGGCTATTTTTTCAACCAAAGGATTAACGCTGACTCACAGTGCGACGCGTCGCTGCGTCTTTCGCTACGAAGAGCACGAACGAGCGGCGTACGAGGAGCAGGCGACAATCGAGTTAGGGGTTTTGGACGGCCGGAGACGCGAACCCCTAACGACAACTTCTCATGGGTGTGTAGGACTCCTCGGAGAACTGTTGCGGCATCGTTGCCCCGCCGTGCTATAAACACGTCGGAGGTAACCGTGCATCAGAACTAACAAGCTGAGACTGCCTTCGAGAGTTAATGGGAGTCGGCACTCGGCATACAACCCAACGACGGCGAGGTCGGAGCGGAATTACGACAAGGAATTCAAATCGCGGAGTCTCCCGGACGGCTTCCATCTCACTTGACGCGCGATGCAGGACTCGGAGGAGCGACACGGCGACAAACGGGCCCGTTCTTTTCGGTGTCGGTGCATTTCGCGTTTTATTCGGCAAAAAGCAAAGATTCGTTCATCGTTCCGCTTCGGGTGTCAGCTGCGTTCTCGGAAGGGGATGCGGTGGTGGTGGTACTGAGGGAGCGGGAGATTTTCAGTTCCACTAAGGAGCGGTGACATTGATTCTCGCAGCGACGACGCGAATGAGCTACTGGCAACTTCTATGACAAAAGACCCTCGGTGGCAGTTTCATGACAGCGAACACCTCAACACAGAAGCTCACTTTTATTGTTTGCAGGCGCGTATTTTCCGACACGCCGAGGGTGTTGTGGAACGTGCGGAATACAGGCGACGAACGATCCATATCGCACTTTTACGTCTCAACGATTGGACGCTCGCGACGCACAATTTCCTACACCAGAGCAAAGACGTGCACGCATGCGTCGATGGACTTTGCAACTGTCGTAGTTACGCGCACAGTGCAGGTGCAAACCAGCCGGCGATTTGCAAAAAACATGAGCCCCATGAGTCGAAGGGTAAATAATAATATAAGTTTTTTCGCGAGTTCTCGCGGTAAGATGTGGCTCTACCTTCTTGCATCCTAGTCGCCTCACCATCTTTCGACTACAGTCATACATCCTCACAGACAACATCTCACTTTGACGACGACGCGACAGAGTTATGTGGCTGCTTAATCGTCTCGTACTCACATCTTTGCGGGACTGGTTGACTCTCCGTATCTCTGCTCCCCAGACTTTCCTTGCTCCTGATATTACGGGGTCTTCTTGTTGCCTGCTTTAAGTCTCCTGCCTCCATCTATTTAAAAGCAGTCGACTTTTAAAATACCCGGAACGCACCAAAATCCTCAAGCCCCGCTAGTGCACACCCCCCGCTTGGCAGTCGACCTTCCAAAACCACCTTAGCGGGGTACCTCCGCCTTTCCGGCATCCCTCACGTCTCCACACAACCCACCTACGCCCGCGCCCCCGCTATCACCCCCACTCTTAGCAGCCGACTTAACAAACCCTTCTTCTCCGCGCCTCGGCGATGACCCTGACTAGGCCCCGAGATACTTCCGCGGCCTTCCAGGCATCCCTTACGTCCTCACACAATCCCCCAAAACCCCTGAGCGGGATACCTCCACCTTCCAGGTATCCCACAAGTCTCCACACACTCCGTCCAAATCCCTTAGCGCCCTGCGTACTCCCGTCGTCGCACATCCCCCTCATCGCAGTCGACCTTCAAAAACACTTTCTTCTCTCACGTCCTCCCCTTTCCCCCCCTTGGCTCGCAGCTTCGCCCCGCTTTGCGCTTCCTTGCGTCTGCTTCGCCGTACTATCTCGTCTTTTTTTCTTCGTTTCGCTTGCTCTCTCCTCATCCATTACAGTGATATCAAAAGCTTAATTGGCTGTTGCAAACTTGACACCCTAACTATATATTGCGCGATCTGCAATGCGGGTCGTTGCAATCTAGACTTTTCCCAATAATAGTAAGGTAGCTTCATGGGTCGTCGCCCACTTCACTATTCCCCAAAAATATTATGATGTGTTTGCGGCACGACTGACAAGAACGAGTGATTCGAGGACTTGGGAGAGTAAGGTGTATGTACACGAGGAAGATTACGTGTGCGAGGCCTGCTCAGGTTCAACTTGCATGGCCAAAGCAGCTCGCTGCCGGAATTTCACGAGGTAGCACGGGTAGCATTGATGATCGTTGTAGGTTACGAAGATGCGAGGGTTGCTTGTGCTGTCGACTGTGGTATCGTACAGCTCAAGGGTGTCCGGGTTGCGGATGTCGGGAGCGAGGGCCCCGTTTCTCCCAACACATGCATGTCCCACCACGATGCGGCAGACGAACACGTGCTGCGTCCCTTCTTCGTCAGGGGTCGAGTATTTTGGCATGCACGAGTACCCCGAATCGCGAGCAAAGTAAACCCCCTTCCCCAGTCGAACGGCGTGCTTGCCACAGAAACTTCGGTTGAACCTGCGTCAATGAGACCCACATGATGAGGAGTGTGAATTACGCTGAGCGTTAAGAACCGGACACCGCACGACGAACCCTTGCTGTACGATCTTCCTGGCAACGCTGCCTGTTGTGCCATGAAACACGGGGTAGACGACAAATTTTCCGTCAGCCACGTTATTGTTGACGTCTTGCGAAACATTTTCGCGTGTCAGGACTACGGCCTGTTTCATCATGAAGCACTGCCACATGGAGAGATTCTGCACGCGCTCGACTGACAGCACCTCGATTGTGCGAATATTGAAGTGTGAAACGACCTCTATCCTCTCCAGATCCGCGTCCTCAAGGAGCATCAGCTCGGCCTTCCGGCGATCGGTCACGTCAGACCACCTACACGCGCACCGAACTTTGTCGCGCACGACACACTACTCTGGTTCTGTGGCAACGCACGAGTTGGGCGGTCGAAGCAGTTGCATCACTTCGTTGGTTCCCGAGCGTGATTTTCGCAAGAGATTGTGGCCAGCTTTTTTGACACAGCGGGTAGGAAACCAGCCAGCGGAATTTGTGTGGAAAGCATGATTCTCGTCCCCGGAACTCAAGGGGGAGTCCAAAATTTTTATTCCGTAGCACCTACTCGCCAAAAACATTGACACAAAGCAACCTCGTGCCGCAACGCACCAATCGCCATGAGGGTCCGAATAGGTGCGGACGACGCGTATGAACATGCCGACGCGAACTGGTAGCGCACCCTGACCTTGGAGCTCGCAAGGCAACGCAGACGGGAAATTCAACAGTCTCAATGTCGCGCCGCATTCTGGTTTATCACGCGGTGGAAGCTCTCCCAACTCGGGACAATCCGGTTCTTTTCGCTCTTCCCCTTCGTCAGACATCATCTTATCGTCGAATGAGAAATGTCTGCCAAGGTCCCCAGGCTCGAAAGGCTGTATGGCTTCGAAGATATCGACATTCGTACTTTGGATCATTCTCAGCGTTCGACGGAAATTCGCCTTCATGCGATGTCGAGACACCACAAAAACTATCAGAAACATGCCAAGAATCGCCGCACACAGCATCACGACAACGTAGCTGTAGGTATACGTTCGCTTGTCATCGTTCGTCTGTCCCGTTGGACCGTCGGCGGGATAGCGAGTAGATCCTCCGGGAAAGTAGATGGACACGTCGTTAAACTCTAAAGTATAAGAAGCAGAGACGCTTGACCCGACGATTACATACTCTGCTTGCAAACCTGCGTCGAAACGAGAAACGTTGGTAATTATTCAATTCACGAATGATACTTATTTTCATCGGGTGGACCCGTGCAAGCGTTTGATTTCAACACTGTTGGAGACTCTCAAGAATAACCACGAGTTGTCTTTGCGGTTCGTAGCTGTTCCAAAGCGCGCGCCTCGCAGCAGACGACGATTCCATCGCCTCGTTTATTTGCAAATTCAACAAACTGAATTTGCCTAATCGATCGCCAGAATCCGGATGTAACTGCACCGTGCCCGAAGAACCCTCGAAGGTCTGGTTGAGGATCATCGCGTACGTCTCACTTGCCAAAAGTCTGGAATTCGTGTTGAGCTCCTGCGCAGCTATCGCCTTTGCAAAGATAACAATTGCGTCCACACAAAACATTGAATAGTCATGCGAAGTCGTGAAATCACCGTCGACGTCACAGTAAGGCGCCGAGGAGGCGTCATCGCCATCTAAGATAGTAGCATTGGTGCTTTCGACTCGGCTATTACACGCGTCCACACTCATGACTTGGCGCCAAGAATCCAAGTAATCAGACACAACTGTTTCTTCGCCGTAGCTTGGAGCGTATTGGATGAAACCTGTAGTCAGCATGATCAGCATCGATCGTGGTTTATCAACGCGAGGTGGCATCTTACCAAGAGACCCTTCTTGACCTTTGACCGCGTCGATGTCGACGTTGTGATAGTCGTCGACGAGCGATGCAGTTTGTGGCAAGTTCGTAATCAACGCGTAGTCGCTCCCCCAGATTCGCCTTTGTCTGTACATTTCGGCGAAGATCTCCTGCTGCACGTAAGTCGCAAGATATATTATCCGTGCGTCCAAAGCCTCGAGAACGTCCAAAATCTCAGTAACGTTGAACCCCGAACGCGACACCGTAATCCCCAACGTCTCCCCTGCCCCGTTACAGTTGCCACCCAGGCATATGCCACTACCAAGAAACGTCACGAAGTCGACGCGCGAACTGATCGCGTCGATGAAAGATTGGGCTGAGCTTCTTGCCCTGCACGCGAGAGGCGAGCGTTTCGCGCTTACAAGCATCACAAAGCACTCACCACAAACTATCGTCGTGAACCACAGCAACTCGACGCCATCCATAGTGGTCCACGAGGCTGGAAACGGCCTTGCCCACTTCACTTTCTGGACTCGACAAGCGGGCAACATGTGGATAGTAGGATTCAGAAGAAATCTCGGTTGCTGTCGACGAGGCCGAGAGAACGACGAAATTGGTCGCGTCGAACGCCACTCCGTAAGATCTCAGATCGTTCGTGAGGTTCGCCCGAGCATCGACGCTCGAAACATCGGCCACGTCGTCCGAACAAAATGCGAAGACACCGTGGATTTTCGGATTCGTGCGCAGCATCTCGAGGAGCGCACCGTAAGCTCGACCTTCGGAACACCCGACCTCCGCGTATTGCGGACGAAGGAAACCGTGTGGTAGTACGTCGCCAAACAAGTCCGTTCCGTGAGCGTTGACCAGGTCGATTGTATGACTCAGGTGATCGCATTCTTCTGTGTTAAGGATTCGGCACAGTATCGCGACGTGGATCTCGAGCACATCAGGTAGTTGTTCGATTCGCTGCTGAACTGAGGTATTAATCCTCGACATTGTTCCATTCCCAATATTATAGGCCAGTCGTGGGTCCAACGCAGTGTCCGCATCGGCGTGTAGAGCGCTCAAATACGCGGCGGTTACATCGTTCAGCGAAGCTCCGATCTCAGCAATAGGCAACTGGCTTCCGTCTAAATCTAGCGTGTCGTAGAACGCATTCACAGTCGATTTCTGCGACGCAAAAGTGTAGGACGCGTCGTCTCGCACTAACTCGCCATTCACGCGCAACGTGCCGTCGGCAAGCAGTACGCTTTGTGATCTATAATACCACTGAAACTGAACCGAGGAGGAAAACTGCAAGAAACACCAAGGGATTGTCGCGTTGTCGGCGACTTTCAAGGTCGAGAAGAAGCATTCCTGGATCATGGCGCGTAGACTCGCCCCCGTAGAAAAAAAAAGTAAAACATCGTCGGCAAAGCCGATGCCAGGAACCAAATTGAGCAAGTCCGCTCTTGTTACTGGACCAGGAGGTATGGAGGACCGCAGGCTTTCGGCGTCGACGAAAGCAACGTCGACCTCGCCGTACCAGCGCAACGCATCCGCCACAAAATCACCAGCAGTGCACTCTGCGAGAGCACAACCGCACGTTGGTTTCGTCTCGTGAACAGTGGTTGTCACAACACACGACCCAGGTTGTATCGGAGCACCGTTTAACTCAGCAGCCAGCCAACCGAATACGTCGTCCCGCAGAGACGCGTCCACCTGTTCCTTAAGTGCGTCGATATCGTCGCGGATCTCCTCGTTTTCGGCGGTGCCGCAGTCCATAATCACGTCTTCTATCATCACCTGCGTCACGATCGATCTCGAGCGGCCGTCTGTGCCTCGGAGATGATCCGAAAAATCGAGCGAAACGTTCGTCATGCCGGCGCCTCTCCTTTTCCTGCCGAAAGTGGTCACGTAGGTCGTGCCACCCGCCCAGTTCCGCAACTTCGAATATCTCTGCGACTCGGAGATTACCACAGAATCCAAATATGCGCCAAGCTCATACCCGCTATCGACAACGATGAGGTCGATGTCAAGGAAATTTGAAACTATGGCCGCGAGAGCCTCGTACGAGCGAACGACCACGTTTTCGGGCGTGTCGGGCCACAGCTCCTGCTGTTGCTGCGTCAGCAGTTCGTTGATGTCATCGGAAGAAATCATATGCAACGCAAGCATGATAAAGTTGGGGCGGCCCGTCGGCAAGTTGACCAAATCGTGCAGTGCTACCTCGAGCGACCTTCGTAACGAGAGAACCCTCGGGACGTAATACCTTGAAATCGGTGACGCATCTATCAACGAGAGGAACGCCATGGTGCGCCCGTGCTCGAGGGAATAGACCGCGTAGTTGGTCACGAGCAGCCCCAAATGCGGATCCGCGGTGACGTTTAGATTTGTGACGACGGTTAGGTTTGGCTGCGATTGCTCGAGATACGACGCGACTATCTCGCCGCCGGATGGCTCGATGTGACGCGTCTTCCAACCGGCCATCATGTCGGGAAGACTCAACGAGCGCGCCACGTACCCCATCTCGGAGAAGAGGCGGGCCGGTACCGAGACGCCGAATTCCGGAAAGAAGGACCCCGAACCGTAGAAGAAGCCGCCGACGTCGACGGGCACGACGTCGCGCGCCGAGTTCGCCCGTGCCATTTCCAACACGCCGGCGAGGCGCGCTGCGCCCCCGTAACACTCGCACGGCGACGCGTTGTACCTTGCCGCGCTGCACTCCTCCCCGCTAGGTTGTGCTGTTGGATACATTGCTCCATTGACGTTCGACGTGATGAGCAACTCGATTCCCCAGGGAGCCGTCTTCTCGAGCGTCGTCGCCACCACCGCCGGGAGCGCGCCCCCAAGAAGAAGAAGAAGAAGAAGAAGAGGAAGTATCGGGGTGTCGAGAAGCGACCGTCCCCCCCACCAAACGTAAGACGGGAATGACAACTGCGCCATCACCAGCAAGCAAGCAAGCAAGCAAGCAAGCAAGCAAGCAAGCAAGCAAGCAAGCAAGCAAGCAAGCAAGCAAGCAAGCAACAGGTCCTTCGACACGACCAGCTGTGGTGAGTCAGATTTTCCACTCGGGATGCAGAATAATCCGTGACGATGGTACTGGTATTAACTTGACGAACGAGACCCGCAAGCCCATGGCTCGCGTGATTTGTCCGTTGACGAATGCCGTGCCGGCGGAGCCCGTGTTTCTCTTCGCTCCGAGCGGCCGAACCTTCGAACGGCGCGCGCTGGAGCAGCGCCTCTGGAAAGAGCCAAATGTTGATCCGTCGACGGGGAAGACTTGTCCGATGCGACTGGAATTCGCGCCGATTGTTCGCGTATCCGGCGGCGGCGGCGGCGACGAAATCACGCCCGCCAAGGCGGCGCTCGAACGCCAGTTTCCCGGCGTCGGCGGCGCCGTCTACGACGTAGTGGCGGCGTCGAACGACGGCGCGCGCGGCGCCGCGGCGTCGCGCCTCCTCGCGGCGTGCAAGGAGGCCCCAGAGCACAAAAATTCGGTGCGGCTTCTGGGTGGCGTCGCGGCGCTCGTCCAGGTGCTGCGCGACGCCGCCGCCGCCACCACCAGCGAAGCAAGTGTCGGGGATACAACCCTTCTCGAATCGACGAGAGCCATCTTGCGCGCCGACCCCGGAATCGAGGCCATTGCCGCGGGCGCCGTGAGCGCTACCATCGTGCTCGTCGACGTTCGCGATGCGCGCGAACGAGACAACACAGCGCTCGTCGAGCTGTGGACGCGGCTAGCCGCGAACGGCGCGTACGCCGCCGCGCTCGTCGAGGCCGAGACGACTCCGCTCGTCTCTGCGGTCGTCGGCATCGTCAAACGGGGCAGGGACGAAGCGTCACAGATCCTCGCCGCGCAGGCCATCCTGACGATCGTGACCGATTCCTCCTTTTCCTCTTCGCAGAACGCGACGAACGAGCGGTTCTCTGGGGGCGGCGACATGGAGCCTCTCGTAGATCTATGGACGGCGTCGAAGACGGACGAGGCGCGAGACGCGCTCGCCAAGGCCCTCGCCAAGTGTGTGGTGAAACATTCAAAGGTCTGCGATATTTCCCCCTTGGTGTGGCTCGTCGAGCGCGCGACGACGGCGGCCCCGGGGTCGCACGACGTCGCGATGCGAGCCCTGGTTCGCGCCGTGAGCCAGTCGAGCATCCGCGAGTCGTATCGCCGCAGTTCCAACGTGCGCCCCTCGCGCGAGACCGTCGAAGCCCCCCCGACGCCCATGTCGTCGTCGTCGTCGTCGGATCTCGTGATGGAAGATACGATCGACCCCTTGGTCTGGCTCCTCATCACGGGCGGCGGGCGGGACGACAACTGGGGCGTAAAAGAGGCCGCGGCGCTCGGTCTGTGGAGAATCGGCAAGCATAGCGCAGCCATGTGCGCGGACATCGTCGACGCCGGCGCCTTGCCGGCCCTCGTTCGCCTCGTCGACCGCGGCGAAACCGACGGCGCCAAAGCCGCCGGCGCCAAGCTCCTCTCCGTCGTCGCGACGACGTCGGCGGGTCGCGACGTCGTTTCCACAGAACCTGCAGTGATTCCCGCCCTCGTGCGCCTCATGAACCTCGGCAAGACTGACGTCCCCCGCGAGGCCGCGGTCGTCGCGCTCGAGCGACTCGCCCGAGACCACGACTCCAACCGAATCGCGGTCGCCTCCTCGAGCGCGATCGCCTCGCTTACGCGCCTCATCTACCGAGGCTGTACAGACGCGGCCGAGGAAGCAGCCACGCTACTGCTCGCCAACCTCGCCGGATCCAACACCCAGAAGCAGAAGATCGTCCAAGCCGGTAAGTGTGCTCACAGACCAGATCTTTCGACGAAGAACATAAATCGTCGCAGGCGCGATCACGCCGTTGCTCAAGCTAGTCGAGTTTGGCGAGACCGCGAGGGTCAAGGACGCAGCGGCCAACACCCTCAAGCTCCTCGCCGACCACTCCAAGACCAGAGGCAGCGTCGCCAAAGAGCTCGACCTGCGCCCCTCCATCCGCAGACGCATCATGTGGTCGTCCGAGCGCAAGGCGATCCACGAGCGGATCGACGAGCTCAAGCTTTCGATGATGGCCTCCGACTGAGGAGGAGGAGGAGGAGGAGGAGGAGGAGTAGTCCACTTCGACCTACGAGTAGTCCCAGCGCGAGCGGCGAGTGGCGAGCTTCTGCCTGGCTGCCTGCCTGCCTGACCGACTGATTGGCACACCCACGACCCCACCGCGCTCCCTTCCTCCCTCGCCCGGGGGGGGGGGGCACTCTCTCCGTCTCTTTAATGCGTGCCTCCCTCCCTCCCTCCCTCCCTCCCTCGGGCCCTGCGTGCGTTCAATCGTTAAGTCTGTGTCTTTCGAAGCAGAAGTCAGAAGAAAAGCCCCGCCCCCGCCCTCTCTCTCACCCCAGCTGGGCCCTTCGTTCGGTTCGGGGAGAGAATGGAAGGCGACCCGCGATTTATGGCCGCGCGGAAGCTGCGAAGCGTGGGTCGGAACGAGGCTGCCGTCCAGATGCTGAGCGACCTGGTGTTGGCGGCGACCCATGGGAAGAGCGAGGAGGAACAGCTAAGCGTGGAGCTCGCACCGTTGTACTACGAGTACGGGTGCGCCCTCGCCTGCGCCGCTCGCGGGTCCTCCGAGGAGCCGGGGGAGGAGGACGCGGAGCAACCCGAGCGCAAGAAGCTGAAGACGGACGAGGAGGAGGCGGGGGACGCGAGCGTGGCGTGGCAGTTGCTCGACCAGGCGCGGTGCATCTTCGAGGCGCGCGTCGAGGACGAGGCGTCGGACGCGGAAACAAAGCGCGCGGCACGGGCAAATGTCGCGCAGTGCTGCGTGCAGCTGGGCGACCTCAACTCTGATGATAAAAAGTGGGGCGACGCGATCGTCGAGTATACGAACTGCGTCGAGCAGTACGAGGTCCGCGGACCGCCCTACACGCTCGACCAGGAGAAGAGGTACATCGCCGCCCTCGTCGGCGCGACGGTCGCCTACATCGCGGCCGACTCGGAAGACGTTTATATCGGCGACGGCATCCTGGTCGCGCCGGGCGCCGAGTGCCTCGACCGCGCGACGAGTCTCGTGCAGGCCGCCGAAAAGCGACTCAACGCGCTCCTCACGACCGGCCGCGACGAACAGCTCGATCGCGACCAGGATTCAAAGCGCGATATCTGCGCATTGTGCATGGAACTCCAGGCCGCCAAGGACGCCGTCCTCGACGCGACCAACGCGCGCCTCGCCACCGCGAAATCGCACAAAAAAAAGAAGACGTGACGACGAACGAGCCCCCCGCCGAGACGCGTTATCTCAAAGATACTTCTGCAAGTCGGGGACCTCCGACGAGTGAGTCACGTCAAGTCAACAACGACGAAATCATCTTCTTCACCGCCGTGTCTTTTGTTGTTGTGTGCCCGTTTCGCGCCACCGACCCGAGCGTTCGTTCGCCTGACGACGTGACCGTCTCGAGATCAAAAAAAGTCTCGAATCGCCTTCTCCAAGTCCCCGCGCACCTCGACGGCGGGGACCCGACGCGCATGATCGAGCCCTCCTGTGATAGTTGGCTGTTTCCAGCGGTGTGTCTCGCTGTTTCCGTGGCGCCAAGGGACGCGTTCCTGGTGGTGCTGGTCCACGAGTATAGACTTTCTTCTTGTCTTTCGTCTGATGCGTATGTATATGTAAGATACTTCGCGCACGCATTTTTTCGGGTGGTGGTCCCCCGACCCTTCTTCCATGAAGACTGGTCGTGCCATCCCTCGTCGGAGACGCACGCGTCCAGGAGGGATACCGCGACGCTCCTGCGACGATGGGCTGATAGGCGCCGGCCTACGACAGACATTAAATGCTCGCGCGTGTGTTTCGAGACACCAGCCGTGATTGTACAACGGTTGTTGACCGATTGCAGTTTTGGGGTCCTTCGTACGTACAAGAGGTGGTGGTGGGATTTGGGATTTACCATGTGACATTTTGTGACGCAGTGTCGCGTCAACAAAATTAACGTCAACAAGGTTTAAGGATTGCTGTTCTTTCAATTGCAGCCCTTAATGTCCGTCCGGAAACAGGGGTATCATCAAAGACCACAGAATCGTAAACCCTACTGGGGTCGCAACTGGAACAATCCGCGCGAGATATTACTACAAGTAGTGTGCAACTACAAGTAGCCTATGTATCTTAAAGGATGTGAAACTAACTTCAGTGAAAGTCGCTGAAAGGGGACTGCATTGATTGCGCGAGGAGAGAGAGAGGTAGTTTGGGAAGGTTAGAGTGGCTGAGACGGTCAAGGTACCCAGTGGGTGGTACTTGAAAGGCGGATGTACCCCAAGGCCTAATCGGGGTCATCGCCTAGCCGCGAGGCAGGCATATCATAGGGTGTAGTCTCACTCTCTATTTTAATTACTATTTTCCCTTCGCAATCTGCCCGGGCTCTTTCGTCGGTCTGAGCCTTCGTCGGCCAATGTCCTCCTCCCGAGTCTCCCTTTCTCTTGCTCGCGCCGTTTTCTCGCTGTTCTTCTTTTCATTCCGTCGCTCTCCTTTTCCGCCTTTTTGTTTGCTCTTACCCGGCTCTTTCTTCGCCGTCCTCGCACCGTCTCCGCCCCGTTTTGCGCTATCGGCCTCTCCATTTGCTCTCTGCTTCTGCCCCCCCGTGCCCTTTTCCTTTTTTTTTTCTTCGCCGTCCTCAGTGCTCTCTTCTTCTCTTAGTTTTTCTTCCTCTGCAATCATCCCTCCATTCTGCCTCTTTCGGGCTGGGGTGATTGCCATGAAAATAATAAAACAACAACAGCTTCATGTGGCGATCTGAGATTCGTCGAGGGTGACACCCTCGACCTTACTCTCGTCGTCTTCTGCCTCCTTGATCATGTTGAGGAAGTTGGCGTCGACAGTGCGGAGCTGCTCCTCCATCTTGGCGTCCTTCTTTTCCTTTTCGTCGAGGCACTCCTTCTTGCGCGCTTCGGCCTCGAGAGCCTTAGCGCGGCGGAGGTCGCGCTCGCGTTGCTCGAGATTTTTCTCTTGTTTGGTCTCGCGGTCGAGCATGGTGGCGATCGCGTTCTTCTCGTTGGCCTGCGGCGCCGCGAGGGACTCGCAGACTTCGAGGAGCGACACAGTGCCGTTGGCGTCGCCCACCGCCACAAGACGGCCGGTGCCGTTGGAGACGGCGATGCTCGAGAGCGCCGCATCGCCGACCTTGTGGGAGTACGCGACCTCGTTCTGACGATAAAAGTAGTCCCAAATGTCGACAACGCCGTCCATGCGAGTCACGAAGAAGACGCCGGCCCTCGTGGGCGACCAGCATCCCGCCGTCAAGTAGGCGCTATGGTACTTGGTAGTCATGATCGGCGTTTTCAAATCCTCCATCCAGATGCGCGCGGTCCAGTCGCCAACGCTCATGAAGAACTTGTTGTGCGTTGGGTTGCGCTGGATCGAGACGATGGGGCCGTGGTGCTTACCAGCCCCCGCGTCGTACACCGTGATCCCGTTGTTTTGCTTGCGATTTCTGAGGTTGACGGCGAGGACGATGCCCTGCTCGGTGCCGACGAGATACTTTGTCGGGATCTCTTTGTTGTACTCCATCGACGAGCCGCCGAGGACCATCCCGCCGCCGCCCTTTGCGTCCGAATCCAGAATTAGCTTGTCGACGGGTTCGCCGAGTCGTCGCGTGTCCCACCACAGCATCTGGCCGTCCGTCGACACGGACGCGCATTGGTTGCCCGTCTTGGACGATATCCAGAAGACGTCGTAAATGGGGTCGTGGTGGCTCTTCTCGATGACGGAAGATTCTGCGGGGGCGCCCCCGCCCTGGCGGCGCAGGTCGTAAAATGTCACGAGACCGTTGTACGACCCGCCCACCAACGTGTCGGTAGATTTTGGGTTGAACCTCAAGCAACACAGCGGGCTCGGCGGCACAAGCGTGACGTCAGGCGTGTTCGGGTTGACGACATCCCAAATGTACGATTGCACCGGCAGCCTCGCCGACGTGAAGCGCTGGTCTTGAAAATTGAGGATTGAGTACGACACAGCGATCTTCGTCGGGCCCTCGGGGTGCCAGTTGATGCTCGTCGCGGTGCGCGTCGTCGCGTTCGGATCGCGAAACACGGCCAACCCCTTGGCACTCGGCGGTTCCCCAGACCAGTCGCGGTCATCGCTGTCAAAATACTCCTCGTAGATGTCGATCGTATTGTTCTGCCGCATGCACCGCGAGATGATAGGTCCCAAGATCTTTATCGTCGCCTTGTACTCCTCGTCCTTCTCCGCCTTCTTCCGATACCGGTTGACGTCCGTCGGCTCGCTCGCGTCAACGTCCTTTGGCCACCCGCCCTCGAGGTGACGCATGCTCGAGTGCTTCACCACCAACCGCTCGGTGTTGGCCTCGTGCTCGCTCATGTGGGGCGACGTGTCCAACACGGCCACGCTCGGGTTCCGAAGCAGGTACTCCGCACCCTGTTCCTCGTTTGGAGGGATCGAGCACAGCACGCGCGCCTCGACGTCCTGGAACCGCACCTGCTTTCCAAAGTCGCTCCGGACTTTGGTGTATAAGTAGGCCACCTCCATAATAATAATAATAAGAGGGGCGTTGTTCGAAGAGTGCACCGCGACGAGTTCCGTTCAACGAACGAATCCCATTATTTTTGGAAGAAAGAAATGAAAATGGGGGGGGAAGATGACATTGTTCGCACGCCCAAAGTTCCGTTAAACGAATATTCGTTGTAGTGGATCGCGGTTCAACCCCTGGGTTCGCGAAGCGCCGAGACGAGTTCTCACGGACACACGGACGTACCTACAAAAGAAGGCTTGTTGCTGTTGTTGTTGTTGTACTTGAGGCATGCTTGTTGTTGGAGTGGTTTTTGGTGCCATATGCACCCCAGGCTTGGCGCTGGGGGTGAGTGGGGTCCAGCAGAGCACGCGGGGGTCGTCCGTGGCGCGATGTGCCTTGATGCAGCGACCCAAGGTGGACCGGCTGGCTGTCGAGTCTGAGTTCGACCTCGCGGCGTACTTCGGGAAGAAGGTGGCCGCTGTTGAACGCGCGCTGGATGCGTCCCTAAAATCATCGACCCCCGAGACCGCGAAGATCATCGAGGCGATGCGGTACAGCCTCCTCGCCGGCGGCAAGCGAGTGAGGCCTATCATGTGCGTCGCGGCGTGCGAGATGCTTGGCGGGACGGAAACGATGGCGATGCCGACGGCCGTCGCCGTCGAGATGATCCACACCATGTCTCTCATCCACGACGACCTCCCCAGCATGGACGACGACGACCTGCGCCGCGGCAAGCCGACGAACCACGTGGTGTACGGCGAGGACGTCGCGATTCTCGCGGGCGACGCGCTTCTCTCGACGTCGTTCGCCCACTGCGCCAAGGGCTCCTCCGAGGCCCGCGTCCCCGCCGAACGCATCGTCGAGGTCATTCGGAGGCTCGGCGAGGCCGTGAGCGAGGTGGGTCTTGCCGGCGGACAAGTTATGGATCTCGAGTGCGAGGCCAAAACGGACGTCGCGCTGGAAGATCTCACTTGGATCCACACCCACAAGACGGCAAAGCTCCTCGAGGTTTCTGTGGCCGCCGGCGCCGTCCTCGCCGGCGCTTCCCCTCACGACGTCAGCTTGTGCGAGACCTACGCCAAGGACATCGGCCTCGCGTTCCAGATCGCCGACGATATCCTCGACGTCACCAAGTCGACCGAGGACCTCGGCAAGACGGCGGGCAAGGACGTCGACGCCGACAAAACAACCTACGTCAAGTTGATGGGCCTCGACGGCGCGCGCGAGGAGGCCGACAGGCTTTACCAGGAGGCCCTCAGCTCCCTCGAACCCTTTGGCGACCGCGCTGATCCCCTCATCGCCATCGCCAAGTTCATCGTCGAGCGCGAGTCTTGAAGAAACCGTCGATACGACGACGACGCCGCCGCCCCCCAAGCTGTGGGCTCAATAAACAAGCGATGAGGATTTTCGTTGTTTTTCTCGTTGTTTTCGACAGACATCGTTCGCATCGACGAGGCTCTCTCGGCAGGCAGCAGCGTGAACAAACCTCCTCATCTTCTTCGGTAAATAAACTTCGGTGCCGCAGCATCCCCGCCGTCGCCGCCGCGCGCCGCTGAAAGACATGTCTTCCAGTCCCGCCGACACGATACTAAAAAGCAACAACAACAAACAAACAAACAAACAAACAAACAAACAAACAAACGCGGTGGGTGGGTGCGTGTGATATACTCCGTTTCGTACAAACACTACAACTCTAAAAAAAGCTCATGAGTTCGTTCGTTCGTTCGTTCGTTAATCACGGTGCGTGTGCCCGCGGCTTTTGGCTGTTTCCGACGCGCGCATCAGGCGGGGGCCCTCTCGTAAGACGAGATCCTCCTCCTCCTCCTCCTCCTCATAGTAGCGACCGCGCGCTTCGGCTTGCAATAAGGAGGAGGAGAAGCGAGACGAAGGTCGCTCTCGACGCTCTCGACGTCGACGAAAGTCGGGAAGACAAAAGTGGGCAACGCAGTCCCAGAGAAGGGCCAGGGCGAGAACGCCGAGCAACAGGCACAGAAGGGCGCCGACGTAGACGAGGAGCTTGCCGGCGGGCGGGGCGTCGGGGGCGAGGAGGTCGTGGAGTACGTCGCGCGCGCGACGGAGGGCGAGCTTTGGCGTCGAGACGGCCGGCGACTCGAAAACAAGTTCGTCGAGGTGCCATTCTCGAAGCCTGGTGGCCCAGCTGCCCCAGGTCCGCCAAAAGTGCTTCCAGGTCGGCCGGACGAGCACAAAGCCGACGAGGACGTAGCGCGTTTCGTCGTCGTCCATAACGGGTCGCGCGGAGTGAAGGGCGAGCGAGGGGTGCGTCCAGGCCTCGCCGACGCGCACGCCGGCGAGCGCGTGGCGGAAGGAGGGAAAATAGGTGCCTGCCGTCGAGCGGTGCGTCGCGGTGAGCGCGACGCCGAACGACAGCTCGCAGCCGTCGCGATGCTTTACGAGGCCTCGCTGGCCTCGGCCGTCGTACTTAACGACGAAGAGATCGCGGAGGGACAGGTTCTCGGTGCGAACCCCGTAGCTGCGGACGAGGATGGGGAAGACGCGATTATGGACGACCTCGCGGAGATCGAGACCCGACACGCTTTCGACGGCGACGTCGGTCGTCGGATACCACGCGTGGCGCGCCGTCAGCCATCCGCCCGTCGCCGCCGCGTGCGCCTCGCACAAGCGCACGATCTCGCTCGCCTCGGCCTCGCTCAGAACGTTGCGCACCCGACGCACATCGACGACAGCGTTGTCCGGCGAGAGCCACATGATCATCATCGGCACGCAGAGGTGCAGCAGCATCCACCCGAGCGTCGTCAACGCCGCGTCCACCACGGCGTCCTCGTCGCGTTTTTTTGCAGGATGGCGGATTCGTCCCCAGGCGCGGACGACAGAACGTACCGACACCGGCGCGGCGACTCCCAGCCACAGCGCCCCGCCGAGCCACTCGAAGCGCATGCGGCTCTTTCTTCCTTTCTAGCTCTTTCTTTCTTTCTTTCTTTCTCCCTTCCTTCCTCAAGCTCTTTCTTTTTCTTGGTCGATGGAGAAGGTGGTGTACCCGCGGTTGTTGGCGGCGTTTCTGTTCCCCGCTCTGGGTGGGCTCCTGTACGGGTACGACATCGGCGCGACTGCCATGGTGCTCTTCGACCTCGAGTCAGCCGAGTACTCAGGGACGAAGTGGTATTCGCGGGTGCGCGAGAGTCCGGTAATCCAGGGGTTGATCACATCGATGGTGACGGTCGGCGCCGTGATCGGGTCGCTCGCGTGCTTGAAGCTGGAAATGACGTTGGGACGGCGCGCCGAGCTTATGGTGGCGGCATCGCTGTACATCATAGGGTCGCTAGGCGAGTACGCGTCGGCGGACATTTTCTGGCTGTGCGTCGCGCGGTGCGCGTACGGCGTCGGAGTCGGGTTCGCGATGCACGGGGCGCCGTCGTACATCGCCGAGACGGCGCCCGCCCACCTCCGGGGCGGTCTCGTGTCGGCGAAGGAAGCGATGATTGTCGTTGGCATGCTCGCGGGATACGCGGCGGGCGACGCCTACCGGCGGGTCGAGGGTGGCTGGCGATCTACCTTTCTCACCGCTGCCCCCGTCGGGATCTTCATGCTCGCTGGCATGATCGCGCTGCCGCGGTCGCCGCGGTGGCTCGCGCTCCGGGGCCGCCGCGACGAGGCCAAGCGCGCGATGCGCTTCGTGGCTCCGGACGCCTCGGACGAGGTCTTCGACGCGCTCTTCCCAAAAGTTGTCATCGACGATTATCTCGAGGAGCTCGACGACGATGTCCACGACGGACGCCCCCCCGAGATGTGCTGCGGCTTCGTTATCCCCAAGACCTCGCTCGTCGCTGATCCGGCGAGTCGTTTGGGCTTGGTCGCCGGCGTCGGCCTCGTCGTCCTCCAGCAGGTCACGGGCCAGCCGTCGGTCCTTTATTATGCCGCCCAGCTCTTCGATACCGTCGGCCTCGGGAGCTCGGCAACCATATACCTCGCATCCTGGAAACTCCTCTGCACCTCGCTCGCCGTCACGAGCGTCGACGCTTTCGGGAGGCGCGCGCTACTCTTCGCCGGAACTTGCGTGATGGCCGTTTCCCTCGCCGGCCTCGCCTGCCTCACCCTCCCGTATGTCAACGCCTCGGCATACTTTGTTCTCGTCTGCATGTTCCTCTACATCGGCGGCTACCAGATCGGCTTTGGTCCCGTCACCTGGACGGTCATATCCGAGATTTTCCCCCTCGCTCGCCGCGGCCAGGCGCTCGCCGTCGCTACCGTCACTAACTTCACCTTGAATGCCCTCGTCACCTTCGTGGCGGCTCCCCTCCTCGCTGTGTCCGCGCCGGCCTGCTTCGCCGCCTTCTTCTTCCTCACGCTCTACACCATCCGTTTCGTCCACGTCCACGTTCCCGAGACCCGCGGACTCGCCCTCGAACAGATCACCACCATGCTCAGGGAGCGCGCCGCCGCCGCCAAGGACACCTCCGTCTCCTACGGCGCCCTGCCTTCCGCGGAATCAAAATACGCCCCCTCCATCGACCTTGTCCCCTCCTCTGCGCGCCACTGACGCGAGAGATTTGGTGTTTTTTTTATTATGAAAAAGACGTGGTGGCTTGGCTTCTTCTTCCGGTGCGTTGCCTTTCTCCCGTTCAGTCGCGGCGGCGGGGTCGCGTCCACTTCTGACGGCGCGGTAGTACGCGGCGTATTAGGAGAAGTAGGAGTGGTGGTGGTTGAGATCTACCGCCGTCTGTCTCTACGCGAAGCAAGAACACCACGCCCGGAGGTCCCGCCGGTGATATATATATATATACTTGTCCCGTCGTTATGGACCGACAGCTCCTCAGAAAGACCACCACACACACACACACACACACACAAACCCCGTGCTCCTTGCTCAAGAGCCCGCGCAGCTGCGGCGAGCTTGTCCTTCCCGCGCCGGGCTACGAAAAATCACCACCACCCCCTCAAGATAGTTTGTTTGTTGGAGCCGTTGGGAGGTTTAGTCTCAGTCCGAACGGACTCGATCGCGAATAGAGAAGACGATGGCACTACTCGAGTTCGACGGGTCCGGTCGGCGAAGCGTGGTCGCATTCGCTGGGCAGGTCGGCGAGGAGACGCGCGAGGTGCACCCGCTCCAGACGCAGCTCGCGCGAGAAGAGGAACGCACCAAATCGTTCGAGGACGCGCGGGTGATGTATGGCTGCGGACTTGCGATGCGTCTCGCGAGCGAGGACGCCATGGGCTCGGAGGTCGCGCGGCTCCCCGGACTCCCGTCCTCGCACCTCATGCACGAGACCATCCGTGGTGACCACGAGCGGATCGACTTCTCGCACGTCCTCAACGTCCCGCACGCGGCCCCCGAAACGACCAAGCTCACGCTCCACGAGCGCGCTGAACGCAAGTTCGGCCTCACACCCGCCGACCACGCCTATCTCTAAAATCCTCCTCCTCCACCTTCTCCACCACCGTAGGCGTGATGACAGACATATTGTAGCTTCAGACTTTGGCGTCTCCTATCTCGTTGTTGTTCTCCGTGATGGATATAATACTCTCCGAGCCTTTGGGCGGGAACATGCGTTTGTCGGCCCAGTCGCCGAGGACCCGGACGCGCGCGTTCCAAGCCACTTCTTTCCGCGTCTGCCACTTCCGCTTCTGGCGGTGGTTCTTGGCGTCGGCGATGCGCTGGTCAAAGTCGATTTTGGCGACTGTCACGTTGATGTGGCCCGAGCGCTTGTGCATAATCCCGTGGCGACCCTTTCCGTGAATCTTGATGCGCTTCAAGAACGACGCCGGGGTCACAAAGCACCTTTCGATCTGGAGCTCTTCGGGGACAAGCTCGTGTTGTGTCCCAGCACGGAACGCGGCCTTCTCGACGGCCGCGGCCACGACCGGCGCGAACCGCTTGTTGAGAAACTTGAGCTGAGTCAACGCCTCGGGCACCCACATTCGTCGCACGAGCCCGGCGATCAAGTTCAAGCGAAACGGCGACGTCCGCACGCTTCGCTCGACGTAACTCGAAGCCTCCATGACGTTCTTGGGCGCGGAGTGGCTCAACCGCCACGCGATCGGCGCACCTCGCCGCGCCATCGCGAGGCGGCGATGAACGACACCGAGCATGTTGTCTCTAGGGTTCGCGTCACCACACCCGTCGTGTTCGTGTCGTAGGGGAAAGCTGGGCCAGAGGGGCGTAGTCGAGCAATTTCTTCGGATTGCAGCATATGCGTGGCTTTTAAGGCAGTGCCTCCTGGCACTCGTCGGTCTCGCACGGACTCTCTCATTCCTTGACGCGCGGGCTATGACGTTGGTCCAGCGAGCGCAGCGAGCCAACATCTTGAGGTGCGCTCTGTCCAGCCTCCAAGTCATTCGCTGGGACGCCAACGCCAACCCGAGCATCTACGTCCTTGTCGCGCAGCGGAACTACTAACCCACTCAGCCGGCAGCGACGGAGCTCTTGGAGAAAGTGCGTGAAGCGATGTCGATATCAGCGTGCGTGCTGCGGACGACCTTCATCTCGCACTACTTGGCCAGGAAAGCCAGCCTCACGCAAACGGCATGGGTCGAACGAGACTGAATGTAACGCGAGACTCTTTGTGCTCCAAACGACTAGGTCCTCGTCCCTCCATTGTTCCGGCCAAGCTGTTTGCGCCCTGGGAGTCGGGCAAGCAACATCTAGTGTACCAGAACAACGACAACCTTCTTGAAGAAGAGGCTCACCGTCATCGCCCGGTTTTTTTGTCGAACCGCATCTCGACGCGCTTCAACGCACACGTATCCTTGCGGCGCCAACCGACGATTTCCACCCGCAAATCAACTTCGCGACGTACCGGTACATTTTGGACACTGGGAGCGTCGCATGCGGCACGTGGCACACCCTGCGCTGGAAGTTGGCATCTAGTGCCCTCCCAGCGGCGTCGGGACGTGGCGGACGCACCAGCGACTGCGGTTGTTCGAACACTACATTCCAGTGTTGAATGACATCTCGGACCTTCTCGAGAAAATTCAAGTATTACGAACGCCAACCGGACGACGGTGTCGCCATTGCAGTACGCAGCCAACGCGCCGCACACAGCTCGCCGCCCTCGATGCGCTGAGCACTACCTTGTTTGCAAACTTCCGCAAGGCTCCACGTGCCGCTTTTCTGCAGTAGTATCGCCATGAGCCCAACCAAATTTTCGCGCTGTCTTGTCGGGGCAAGTCCAGACGGCGACGTCGGCCGCATGGGTGGAGAGTAGAGGCATAATAACTTGTAGCAACAGGAAACTAACTCACGTCGCACCCAGTTTAGCATCCGCTCGACATGGTTTCCCGCTACTTTCGAGAGACACGATGCTATGGTCGTAGACTGAAGAAGCCGCCAAGCGTCCTCAACGTCTACGGATTTTCTACAGACATTCGAAAACAGTGTGTATCTACGCCCCTATTGCCCCTGTCTACATGCTCCGAACGAATTTTTGAGAGTCGTTGATGGCTTAAATGGCTGGAAGCAGCGCGCTACCGCGATGATGCTAGTCAACGGCGGCCGATTGCTATCCCTAGCGAGCCTGGCGACATGCTCGGTACTTGACGTTCGAGTGGCAAGATTGATGCGCGCAGTGGGGTAGTCCGGACTGGCGAGCTGCGCTCTCGCCAGCCTGTATATGCTTCGATGGGACTCGAATGGAGCGCTGAGCGCCTTTGGCCTGTCAGCGCAACGGCATTGCCAACAATATGACATCAGCGATCGTAAGTATAACTGGACGCAGCGCATTCTCGAACGTGTGCAGGAGGCTACGTCGGTCTACGCAGACTCCGAGCAGATTCTTCCTACGTCGCGTCGTCTGGCGGGAATGGGCGGGCTCTGGTGGACGGACGACGACCTGTCCTCTGTTAACGCTCTATTCAACGCCGTCGATGACACGTCGTGTATCGCGCGCATGTTTGTGTTCTCGGGAAACGAAACTCAACCTTGCCAAGTACTCGTGCCGGCACCGTTCGAGTACGATATCGCGCAAGACTCGGTGTATGCGCTGCGCAAGTCGGACGTCCTGTCCGAGCCATGGGAATCTCGTTGGCCGCAGGTCTACTATCGCGGCGCCGATAGCCTGCCCACATCGTGCCGGAAGTTCCTGCCTTTAGGCTCGAACCCTCGCCTCATCCTCGAGAACCTGTCCAAGAGCCATCACACCCTCGTCGATGCAGCGCTCGGCAGAGACAAAACGAAAATTTCGGATTTTGCGCGCTATCGCTACCTCGTTGACATCGGGGGTCAATCTTGTACGTCGTCGAGTTCGTTGCACTGGAAGCTCGCGACCGGCTCCCTCGTGTTCGTTGTCACTTTGCCCGGCAATCACAGCATATGGTGGATGCGGCACGAGCTCCAGCCGTACGTCCATTATGTGCCAATCAAGCCAGACTTGTCGAATCTCTTGGATAACGTCGAGTATTACGAGGCCAACGTCGGCGAGGCCACGGGGATCGCCGCGCGCGGCCAACGCGCAGCCATGCGGTACACGCAGGGGCGTGCCTACGATATCCTAGGGAAAATTCTGCTTGACGCCGTTCAAGCGGCTTCTGTGTCGGCATCTGTCCTCGTGCCGTACGCAGGGTCCCCGATCACTTCCCTGTGGTATTGCGCTGTCGGGCGTGGCTCGGCGTGCGACGTCAATCTCGATCCGGCATAGTAAGAAGGACGGTCCCATCGTCGATTCGACCCTCGTTGCCTGCAAACTGGGACCCTCTTGACTGCATCTTTACAACCATATTCTTCCGACGGACGTTTCTTTCCGCCGATGTGCTCCTGATCCCCCCGATCTCGTCGTCGAGAGGTGCTGAGCAAGGTCCGCCTCCGCCGCCGCCAGAGAAAGATGCTCGTCCTTCCTTGCGACATTGCTTGCACGAGCGTGCTACTGTTATTGAGCATCGCTGGTTAACCACTTTTGTTGTCGATATTGCGACTCACTGCATGTGCCCGCTATCTTCTGTGGGGACTCTCTCACGAAAGGTTTTGTTCGTTGCCCCCCACCCTAACGGTATCCGATAGATACGTATAACCTTGAAAGGGTAACTATAATAGTTAGTTATCATCGACTCGAGATGATGGGGTCACAATAATTTTTCGTGAGAACAAAGATGCGTGGCGGATGAGGCGTCGCGGCAAGGGTGCGGGCGACTTGACGAGGGATGAGGCGCGATCGTCGAAGTATCCTCGCGTCCCGCGAGCGGCGATGTGGGTGGCTTTGGTCCTGACGATCATGATGGTGTTGTTTGGGGTGACGACGTCGTGGGTGAGTCGACAGGCGACCGTCACCAAGTCCAACGAGGAGGAGGTCGAGCTCGCACGGCTCGAGGGGCTAGTGGCGACCCAGAACGCGACGATCGGCGCGTTACGACGGGCGCTCGATCGCGCGAGCTCTCCAAGTAATAAAGGCTTGGAGAGCAGGAAGGAGGCGGTCGTCCCCAAGATGACGACGACGACGACAGAATCTCGACCGCAAGAGCCTGAGCGCAGAAGCGTAGCGCAAAACACAGACGCCGTCTCGTCTTGGTTCGGTCATCGGATCCTTACGTTGAGCGACGCGGCAGTGAGGTCAACGCCAATGAACGAACTCATGGCTAGCTATGGCCCAACGAAAGGCGGCGGGACGTGCGAGAAGGATTTTGGAAACGCGCTGGTGACGCGGTGGCGGAGCGCGCGGAAGACATATTGCGGGCCGAAACACAGGAAGAACGCGACGCACATCGAGTGCTTTTTGATCAAACAGACGTCCCATCACGGGAACGGCGATCAGCTGTGTCTGTCGAGAGACGTGAGGATAAATTTTCGAGACTTGGCCGACGGAAGGACGGCGGCGACATATTTTGAAAATTATGTCGCGTCAAAGCACCAGCAGCAACACTCAAAAATCAGGTATTCTAAGGGGACGTGGGCGGGCACGTGCGCGCCCGAGACTTCCCTATGGCAGGCCAAGTTCTTTCCCGGCTGGAACGTCAACTGGTTCAACGCGTTTGAATCGGTGGATGCGTTGGAGTGCGAGGTGTTCGAGGAGGCTCCGACGCTCATCGTAGAACGCGACACCTTCGCAAATCTGTTTCACAATTCGGAGGACTTTTTTAACGCGCAAATCGCGCTCGCTATTCTAGAGTGGTCGCTCGAAGATGTTCAGATCCTATTGACCGACATCTACCCCAAGGGACCGTTCTGGCCCATGTGGTCCAAGGTGTTTCGCGGGGCGCGCGAGCCCCTCACCGCCTTCGACGTGGCGCAAAAGTACGGCACGAAGAACGTGTGCTTTAAGAAAGTAGTGATCGCGATTCTCGGGGCGGCCGCGCCCGTGACCGTCGCGAGCTTTAACACGCGCTGCTCGCGGTCGGCGATCGTCCGCTCGTACGCCGACTTGGTCGTGGCGACCCTGGGTTTGGCAGAGCACACGCGCTACGCCCGCGCCAACGTCGTCGATCCGAAGCGCGTTGTCGTCACGTTTATGGCGCGCAGATCGGCTTCCGAGTGGCCAGAAAAGCGCTTTTGCGACTCTCGACGCAGTTTCTTCAGGTGCGAACGCCTCAATCACCTCGGCGTCCGCAAGCTCGGAAGGAGCGTCAAGAACGACGCGGCGGTGGTCAGTGCCCTCAAAACACTCGAGCAACAGCACTTCCAGAATGGCGCGCGCGTCGAGGTCCAGGACGTCGACTACTCCATACTCTCCTACGAGGACCAGATACGCACCGACCTCGACACCGATGTCATGGTCGGACCCCACGGCGCTGGCCTCCTCCACAACATCTTCATGCCCGACCGCGCTGTCCTCGTCGAGCTCTTCATCGACGCGTCCCAAGCCAATCGCCATTTCCACAACTTTGCGAGATGGCAGGGCCGCAACTACTTTTCGAAAAGCATGACCAACCCGGTACCCCCGGACGATCTCCTCCGTCTCGTGTCACAGGCTATCAACTCTTTGGACCTGTCCAGGCCCCATTAATTTTTTTTAGAGGGAGTTCCTACGTATGACATCGAACAAGTGAGACCACATCGAACAAGTGAGACCACAGAAGAAGAAGAAGAAGAAGAAGAAGAAGAAGAAGAAGAAATGTCTTCTTTGTGCAGCATCGCGATCGGTGCGTACATGGACCGGTTACCACATGGTGTTTTGGAATGGAAAGAGATGCTGCTGCGAATCGGGGTCCGACGGCAGGAGCGGCGGCCACTCAAACTCCTCAATGGCTGCCGTAGGAAAGGGCGGCGAGACGTCGCGATGCCCTGGTGGAGTACTACGCGCATGGCGGCGCCAGCACATGGAGAGTGTCGCCCCAAACTCCGCATCCAAGTCAAATGCCCATTGGCAAAGCGGCGTGGCTGACTCGCGAGCGAGATCGATACCAATTTCGCACGCATCCTCGAGGAGCTTTGCTCGTCGAACGGTCGTGATGTGTGCGGCTTGATGATCGATGTCGCAATTCCGCGGTACAGAGCGCAGCGTTACATCGATTACCGCGGCAGTACGGCGGAGCACGTCGGCTACCGCATCAGCCGAGGTCACATCGCCCAAGTTCTGAAGTAGGCGCCACGCGAGCACGAGGGCGTGCGACCCGACAAAGTGATTCTGGAGAGAGCGGGTACGGCCAATCTCGTAAAGCAGAATGCCGTCAACGTCGACGTAGGTTGGCGTGAGAAATCGGGCTACCTGGGCGGCTACAAACTCCTGGAGTTGTCGAGTCGTGGCGTTGTTGCTATCAACACACCGAGCGACGGCCGCGTATTGGAGCACGTACCACCACGATTGCGAATTCTTTAAGGTTCGGTCCCGGCTGGTCGCAAGAGAGTCGAGGTACTTGGCGCACCATCGTTGCATGCCTATGGCGTCCCGTTGTGTCCAAGCCGTCGTACGTTCGACGAGGGCGACGGCATCGAGCGCGTAGGTCAGCTCTTTCATATAGCTCGCGCCGCCGCGATTCGTCGGCGCCGAACAGCGCGAGAACGATTTGGTCGGTGGCATGCGTGTTTTTGGGTCGAGGAACCATGCGCGCACAAGGCGAACGCTCTTTTCCGAGAAACGAGGGTCCCCCGAGTAGAAGTGCGCCAGCGCGAACAGCGTCACATTCGACATCATCTCGTAGGCACGAGCAGCGCCGTCGAACGCCGCCGAGCTCGGCCGCCGCAGTTTGCCGCCATCTGAAGATGAGTGGTCCTCCCATGTCACCACGTCGTAGAGATGTGCAAAACCCTTGTGCGCACCGTCTATTCTTTTTTCTTTGGCGCCACGACGAATCGATAAATCGTTTGCGCCGCTCGACGGCTGCCTTGTTGTCCGCAGACTCGATCGGAAATGCTGCTCAGGATCATTGAAGTTCGCCGTGATCTCCCCGGGTCGCCAGTCCTCGAGTGGAGCGATACTCTGGAAATGGTGCACGGTGACACGCGGACGACGACGCAATGACTGGGGGCATCCTCTTTCGGAAGAGGCCGTGACTTTCTCTTCGTCGACCAAAGTCTCTCGGTCGACCGAGAGGTACGATTCAGCCATTTGGATCAACGCAGCGATTTGAATGCAATGATGGTCAGTGGTCCCCCAGATCTGCCGTAGCATTGTATTTGATTGACTTTTGTGCACGTTGCACTCACGGCGCATCGCCTCCATGGAGAAGACGTTGAAGAAGAGTGGCTTGACAAAAACCGACGCGTCGCGGCTCGAAGAAACAATCGCACGGTTGATTGAGTCCAGTCGAATTTTCACCCCAAGATCTCGGGCGTCACGCCGCTGGTGTCTGCTGCTGTAATCATCCCCGCTGACTGCGCTCTTCGTCCAGACGTCCGGCAGCCGGAAGACGACGGCTTCGTCGGTCGAGAGCGTCGCGTTCGCCGCCTCGTCGTCTACTTCCGGCAGTGATCGCCGACACACACTCGGCGGCTTGACCTTGCGTTTCACGCCAATGTACTCGCATTTCTTCTCAGCACGAAAGACGGCATCGTGATTCCAGCTGTCCCAGACCCCGGGGACACCGAGCTTCCAAAGCATCGACACCTTAGGTCGGTGCCCGTACGGGACGGTCGGGTCGAAACGAAGACGCGCCGCGCTCGAAAAAGCGAGCTGCGGCTCCCCGCGCTCAGGGTTTGCGGCGAGACCAGGCGGAGCGTTGTCTCGCTTTCGTAACGTGGCGACCGTCGTCCGCACAAGAGGCACAGCGATGTACGCTACGTTTCGCAGCGCCGCCGCGTCGAGCTCGGAGACGAGCGCGCTCCACTTCTCAAGCGTGAAAAAGCAATTTCCGTCGAAGGGTAACGTCCAGGCCCAGCCGCGTCGAATGCCATGTCGCAAAGCAGTGTTGCGCGCGCCATTGTTGTTGATGACGTACAAGTTCTGGTTCAACTGGGCAAACTTTGGCGTGATCAGGTCTCCCCATTCGGACGGATGAAGCCCGTATGTGTCGGTCATTTGGTGCGCTCGGTACTCTGCGACATCGAACCGAATGGTGAGCACGTCGTGTCCGTACGACCGGATTAGGGACGCTGCCTTCTTCTCGAGCGTTTTGTTTAACCGATTGAGCACAAAGATTTTACGAGCTCGAGGAAGCGCTGGTTCATGTTGGAGAAGAAAACGCAGATTCTCGCGCAATTGATTCACATCGTGTCGCGGTGGCAGCGGATTGCCGATGATTCGATACAAACCAATCGTGGGGCTTGCTTCTAAGAGTGGACCTCGGTCGTCGAGCTGCCACGGCGAGCTTTGGAGTGCGTGGCCCTTGTAACTCGACGACTGTCCGGATCTCCTCTGCAATAAAGCAATTCGGGCGGCGACCTCGGTAACCTCCGCGGGTGGCGACGACGCGCCTACGACGACCGTCAGCGCCCGAATGACTGGCCCACCCCTCATTTTTTTCTGAGTTTCGTGCGATTGTTTTTTTCTCACGACTCGAAGCTTATTATTACAGAACTCGTCGGTATGTATGTATGGATACATAGAGGAATTGTGGAAGGACATATTATGGTCGGGGATTGAGTGTGCGATTTTTGCTGTGCCTCGGGCATTGCTGTCGTAAGGGCTTCTGGCTACAACCAGAGATCTTCTAGGAAACAGTTCGCGGTAACGCTGCGCGTCTCGAGTCGCGGCCCTACGGTGAGCTTTTTCGGCCGCCATCGCAGCCTTCTAGCCGGAAGCGAGATCTTCGTTTTGAGTTGATGCCTTAACGTTGAGCGTGCCATCATATGCGCCCTCGTCCCCTTCACGACCGTTTGCGCGATCTTCGCTACAGGTCGCGGCCTTGCGCTACGCATCACTCACCGCCCTCGCAGTGTCGTTGCTTTCCGCCCGCAAGGCACGATCTTTGTTTCGTGTTGAGTTGCGCCTTTGCGTTGCGCGTCCCTCGCCGCTCTCGCATCCGCAGCTTCGTCGCCTCCCGGCCGCAACGCTCGTTCTCCGCCTCGAGTCGGGGCCATGCGCCACGCGTGCTTCGTCGCCTTCGCTACGACGCTTTGGCTACCACAGCCTCGTCGCGGGGACGTGCGTCTCTCTCGAGATCGAGCCGCTTTTGACGACGTCGTTGGTCCACTAGTTGCTGAGTCGTTGGCATCTTTTTTTTGTACGGCCGTGTTTCGTCCCATCTGTTGGTCCACGAGTTTTGCTGAAATCTTCGGACGGACGAGCGCAACCGAAGGCGAAGCGCGATTTTATACGAATTATAGGAAGAAGAACCGTTTCAAATGAATTTAAAGTCCGTCCGTTTGGCTCGAAAACGATTCGAAAGAAAACAAATCTGTGCGCGTGATGCTTACCCTGTATTGTTAAATTCTGTAGGCTGTGAATTCACAAAATTATGTGAGCCGTCCTTTCAAGATTTGTCGACGCCCGTTTTATCACGAAAATGGTCGTCGTGGCAGCGGCGTGGAACTGCACGCTACCGTCTGCCATAGTTGGACAGCACGAGTAGTTCATTTGTTCGCGACCCGAGCAGGCACCTCTGTGCGACGCACCTACGAGTCGCGCGTGCGGCGCCACTGAATGGAGCGACGACTCCAACGAGTCTCCCTGTTCGTACTCATGGTGCAAATGCACGTCCTTCGACCAATCCGTGGCGTGACTCTAACCTACCCAAAAAAGAAACACGCGCTACAGTCGGAGCAGGCGCGCGACGAGCTGGCGCGCGACGCGGACGTCGGGAACCTGAACGGTACGGTGTGGAAACAGAGGCTCCTCGATGAGCTCGAGATGATCCGAAGGGTGCGCGCAGAAGCGCAGTTAGAATATGCATCGGAAGGCAGGCCCGTCGGCTCCAAGCCTCGCATGGGCGTGTGTATGACGGGCCAGATGGGCCGCTTCGAACTCACGTCCAAGCTCGAGAATCTCGTTGCAGTAAACCTGGAGCGCTACGCGATCGACATTGTCATGGTGCTCGCGCCCTGCGAAAAGAGCGAGCGCGTCGTATTTTCGAACCCCAAGTCCGACCCGGGTGGTCGCAGGGACTGGTCGGCAGAGTCGATTAAGGGGCATATCTTAAGGCGATTTCGGAATCGTCGCGACGACGACATGCGCATCGTCGTGGACGCGTCGAAGCAAGCCCAGAATCCCTTCATCAACCACGACTATCTCAAGATCAGCAACAAACCGGCTCTGGGGGCCTCGCGCGTCGAGTCCCACGTTCGGCAATGGCTGGCGCTAGTTCAGTGCTGGAAGCATTTTTCGATCCTCGAGCGCCGCGGCCCAGCGTACGACGTCTTTGTCAAAGTCCGCGACGATTCGTTCGTGTTGAAATGGTGGCCAATTCGCGAATCCGAGTACAAGAATCATGTTGTGATCAGCGAGTGCCTGGGTTTCGGCGGCTACAACGACAAGGTTGCCGTCGTCGACGCCATGTACGCCGAGACGTACTTTACCCGGCCAATATTCGATTACTACTTTCACTACGGCACGCTGCGGCTCAACAAAGGAAACCCGGAGTCGCTCCTCCGTGCCGTGTTGAACAAGTATCTTGTGAGCGTGCGCCGCGTTAAGGTCGATAGCATGCCGATCTTTACCAACCGAATCGAGACCAGTAGCAATACGTCCGTGTGCTTTGTCTTTGATTCTTTCAAAGTAGGAAGGAATCCAGCATGTTGGCCCAAGAGTTGCCTCCTGCGCCAACAGCTCTATTGTGCCAAGTGCCCGCTGCTCCATCGCGTTTCGATCAACCTCACCGCGTACTTTGACGCCAGCCACGGACGCGAGTCGTGTCGAGGGCCAAACCACGCGGCGTGCAAGCTTCTGCGGAGACGGTTGCGCCGACATCAAAAGCATTGAGTCGTGATGGCGCGCGAGAGCCCGCGGGGAAGGAAGCGCGAAGAGCGCAGAGAGCGATGTTCGACCGCCATCCGGTTTCTCGCCTCGCGCGCACTTCCGCGGACTACCGAAGTCTCCTCCTTGGAGCACGCGCTCCTCGTCTCGCTGCGCGACCCGCGTACGACTGCCCGCGCGCGCTCTGGGGCGCGCGCGCTTTTTCCGTGCCTCTTTCTCGTCGTGGCACATGCCAGCCAGCACGGATGGTCGCGCCCCATAATACTACCGACCGATGCGCGCGCAGGAGAATTCTTCGATCATCCGCGGCCGCGGTTTTGTTGTCGCGCGACTCGCGCCGACACAACAGAAGGGGACCGTCCGTCCATCCATCGACCGAACAGCAGTCGAAGAAGAAAAAGTTTCAACAACGAGCTTCGGCGGATACATAGCCCTGGCGCTCGAGCGGGTGTCGCCCCTCGGGCTTTCTAGAGTCGCCGCCGAGGCTGACTGACCTGACCTGACCTGACCTGACCGCCGGGTCCTGCGTCATGATGGTTATAAGTATAATAAGATGGTTCCAGCTCTCTCTGCGGAGCGGAGCGCACGCAGCGCAACGACTTCGTTCTGTTTGGTTCGGATGTCCTCGTCGTCGTCGTCGTCGTCGCCGCGAACCAAAAATTTTAGAATGTTGCGCGCGAGCGTCGTGGTTTGAACATATGTTATGCCGCCTCGTCAGCAGCAGCAGCAGCAGCAGCGAAGTAGGCGATCCGGATGGCGTGATTGTCGGTGTCGGCGATGATGAGGTGGCCGTCGCTGGTAAAAAGGATCGACGAGGGATTTGAGAAGCGCGCTTGGGTAGGGTCGTCCTTGGCATCGAGGAAGCCACGCGAGAGGCGGCTCGCGGCTTCGTCGTCGGCGGGGAGGTCGTCCGCAGACACGTCCACGGCGTCGCGGAGGGGCCGGTCTCTGCCGCGCGGCGTGGGTTGTTCGCCCGAGGAGATGCCCGCACCCCAGACTCGCTGGGTCCCCGCGAGCGTGGAAACGGTGCCTCGATCGGCGTCGTAGTACCGGACGAGATTATTTCCGGCGTCGGCGATCGCGAACGAGGCGATGGAAGTAGAAGTGGTCGTCGTGAAAGTCGTGGGTTTGCTTCTTCCGCGCGGGAAGGCGACGTCGGCGGGCGAGGAAAAGGCCGCCGCGGTGGGGTCGCCGTCCCGGAAGCCGTCGTCGGCGCCTCGTCCGAGGATTGTCGCAGACTCCCAAGTTTGTCCGTCGTAGACGAGGCGTCGGATCGCGTTGTTTCCGGTGTCGACGAGAACGAGGTCGATCGTGTCGCCGTTCCTCTCCGAGGTGCGGCTCGAGGCGATGCGGAGCATGGTAGGCGTATCGAAGCGTGCCGAGGCGTGCGCGCCGTCGGCGAAGCCGTCGACGCCCGACCTGCCGAGGGCGGTGTGCGCGCGATACGAGTTGAGGTCGACATCGCGGACGACGTGGGCGCCGGCGTCCGTAATCACAAAGACCCCAAAGTCGTTGAGTGCCACGATACCCGAGGGCACCTCGAGCTGCGCGTGGGGCCCGACGCCGTCGAGCACGCGGCTCTCGGCGCGCGTCGCGTTACCGACCACCGTCTCGACGCGCGCGGGCGTCTGGCCCGTCGCCTCGTCGAGCCGGCGAATCACGTTGTTTCCCGTGTCGGCGACCAGGTAGCTCGAAAAGTGGGTGTGGGTCGGGTTGGCGATGAGCGTGAGCGCCGTCGGATTCGAAAATAGGGCCTCCTCCGCGAGCCCGTCGAAGTGGCCCGAAAACCCCGGAACGCTCGTGTTGCTCACGAGGCCGTGCCGCGACCCGCCGGCGATCGTCTCCACGCACGCCGCGTACGCGCCCGTCGCCGAACCGCGGACGGGCATCGCGACGAGCGTCAGTCGGCCTGCGATCGGTCGCGAGAAACGAATACGAAGACGTACGGATTGCATGGTTCCCAGAGTCGGCGAAAAGGAAGCTGCCGTCGTCGCCCTGGATGAGCCCGCGCGGTGAACGAAGCTTCGCGTCGCTCCCGCACCCGTCGACGAATCCGGCCTCGCTCTTGCTGCCAACCAACGTGTCGACGCTCGAGATGCGCCACGACGGCTCGGGCGAAGACACGCTCACCACAAACTCAGCTGGTGGTGCACGGCGGCCCGGCAACATGGGCGCCACGAACGCCAGAGCGCACAGCGACGCTAGGACTACCGGGGCCATGCGGGCCCACGAACCGTCGTCACCCATATCGGATAATATTACCTCTTATGACGACGACACCCAATTTCGACCATGTTGACTACTTCTTGCCACACCCACTACTTAAAATAATTAATACCTTTATTACCATGGACTGGCGTATTTGTGAAATCGTCCAAATTACCACGGCCACCACCACTGCTTCCAGCTCGAGGAAGAGAGCAAGACGCCGCGGCCCGCTTTGCGAGAGATCCCAAGCTCTCGACCGAGCTCAACACTGCTGCCGAGATAAGATTTCCGAGTTCGGAAGCAACCTCGTCGATGATGTGGACGTCGACTCCCCCGCCGCCAGCTCCAGCGCCGCTGGCCGCCTGACTTCTGCTGACCTTCCGGCCGTTGGTGGCACTGTCCAGTCGGAACTTGGCTTGCAAGCGACCTTCTTTTTCTCAAGACAGCCAGCCGTCTCTGAGGTCAAGGTAGGCCACAGCCGCGACACTCCTCGAGGAGAAGTTGTCCATGTTCGGACTTCCCCAAACTCGTGCCGACGACGACGACGACGCCAAGGTTATCTCCTCACTCATCCGCAAGCTCGAGGAGCAGGTTGGCACGAAGTTCCGGCTGTCCTGGGTCCCTGCGTCGGTCCGAAATTGAATTACCGGAGATGTTGAAGACGCGCCGCCCGAGAAGAATACGAACAAGAGAACGGACAGTCTCGCCATCTTTCGCTGCGAAGGCGAGGCCGACAAGTTTGCCTCCAATGCTCCTCCTCAGCCAAGGATGCATCTGAGTTCCTTGCCAACCTCCAGCCTCCACAGCCGCTAGACGTCTTGGATTCGGCGTGCCGCACCTACTGCGCATAATGTTTGATGTCCCAAGAGGGAGGGCCACACGGAACCATTCTTTTTACACGACGTCCACAAAAGCTCCGGCTTCTGGCAAATTCGTGGGGAGCCAAGGTCGTCGTCGTCTCATGAAAATCCCCCCAAATTAACGAAGCAGGCCCCGCGTCTGTCGCCACCACCACCATAGTGCCCAATTTCCGTTCAGGGTAGCTTGTCGTAATATGAGGGATCAGGAAGGATTGTCTATCAAGAGCCTCGCAAAAGGCTCGGCATCGGCCCACTGCGGTTTGCAGAAATCGCACCCCCCAAAAAAAAACATTAAATTACACCAGAACAACAAGAGGTAATAATAATTGTCTGGGGATTTTATTCAGCGTTGAGGCGGCGACGCTTGGCAGGCAAGTCGGGCGGGAGGTCGGGGAGCGTGATGTTGAGGAGCCAGCGGCGGCCGTAGACCGTGTTCATGTCGAGGGGGGGGTACTCCATCCCGCGGGGACCGTCCATTTCGAGGCGTTTTTCTTCGAACTTGACCTCGAAGCCGAGGGCCTCAAGGCGGCGCTGGCACTCTTGGCGGGATCTGAGGTCCTTGACCCATTCGAAGTGGTCGTTCGGCCGGCCGTACTGCACCTGGAAGCTGAGGACGTTGGTGGAGCCAACCATGTCGACCTGGGTCGCCATCGCGCGCGAGATGTAGCTCTGGCAGTCGTGGTCCTGGAGGAAGGCAAAGGTGTAGGAGGTGCTGGGGTTTTTGATCATCTTGGCCTTCACGTGCGTGATGGCCTTGCGCATGGACTCGGCGCCCTTGAGAAATACCTTTGCGCGGAGCGTGCGAACAAAGGTCGACGAGTCGTCGTCGCCGGCGAAGGTGATCTTTTTGAGGTCGCCTAGATCCAGGAGAAGCCAGTCGGCGATGGAGACGAAGTCTCGGAGTTCGACGTCGCCGGGAAGTGCGAGCGGGTCGTTTGGCGACGGGAGCTCGTACCACGCGACGATCGCGGCGGCCGTGTCGTGGGACCAGCATTCCTCGGCAACCTCGCTCGCCGTGATGGCGACCACGGGCGAATCCTTCGCCCACACTGGTTTGGAATGCACCGCCAGCATCGTTGTCTCCTTTTTTTGGAGAAGCGCGATGGGAATGTCGAACCTGCGAGTTTCGCCGAGTCAGGGAAAGCGAGCGAGGCTCGCAGAGACGCTGCGGGAGACTCGCACGTTGTTGCATCCTTGAAACGAATTTCGAACCTCATAATAATGAGGAGGGTTGTTGTTGCGGTCGCCCCAACGGACGGGCTCACCTTCTTCTTCTTTCGAGGATGATGTCGTCGCGAGGTTTGGTGTGTATCATCATTCTCGGCATCGCGAGCGCGGTCGACCGCAGCAAGTTTCGGAAGTGCGGGGACACGAGGTTCTGCCGCGTTCATCGTAATGCGGCGGCCCCTCCTCCCGCGTTTTTCGTGGACCCGTCGACCGTGGCCCTCGACGACGACACCGGAGAGCTTACCTTGATGTTGCGGGGGGGCGGCGGTCCGCTCGCCGTGTCGGTGCAGCCGCACCTCGACGCGGGCGTGGTGCGGGTGCGGATTGTCGACCCCGCGCGGCCGCGCTGGGAGCCAACGGACGTTTTGCTCTCGGAGACGTTCGCGCTCGACGCGGGCGCGGCGCTCGAGACGAACGACGACAAAGCGAGCCTTTTGCTTGGCGACGGGTCGCGCGTCGCGATCACGTACGCGCCCTTCGTCCTGGATTTGTGGGGGGCGGCGGGAGGATCGCAGCCATTGGCGCGCCTCAACGCCGAGCAGCTGCTCCACTTCGAGCGCGGCGGCGGCGGCGACGCGGCGGCGGCGGCGGCGACGACGAGCGTGGAAATAGAGGCGACGGGCGAGGAAGCGCCCGCGGCCACGAATGAGGAGGAGGAGGAAGAAGAAGAATGTGCCGATGGCACGGCCTGGAACGGCGAGGCGTGCCTGGAGATCGCGGGATACTGGGAGGACGGGCTCGCGCGGTTCGCCGACGGGTCTAAGGAAGTGAAACGAGAGGCTGCCACCAATTTGAAAACTTCGGCGGCGTTGTTGGACGTGTCGGAGTCGTTCGGCGGGCATCAGGACTCCGTGAAGAACGGACCGACCTCGGTCGGCGCCGACGTGACCTTCCCGAGCGCCGAGGCGCTGTTTGGGCTGGCCGAGCACGCGACGGGTCTGGCGCTCAAGCCGACGACGGGCGAGGTAGGCCCCAAGTACGGCGAGCCGTACCGGTTCTACAATCTGGACGTGTTCGAGTACGAGCTCGACGAGCCGATGGCACTGTACGGGTCGATTCCCCTCGCCTGGGGCCACTCGACCTCGACGGGAGAGACGGTCGGCGCGTTCTGGAACAATCCCTCGGAGACTTTCGCGGACGTCGAGTGGATCGAGGCGAACGAGGGACGGCGCGTGCACTGGCTGTCGGAATCGGGGGTGATCGAGGTCTTTTTCATTTCCGGAAGCCCCCTCGGGGCGATGAGCAAGTTTGCCTCTCTGGTCGGGGCGCAGGAGCTCCCGCCGATCTTCGCGCTCGGCTACCACCAGTGTCGGTGGAACTACAAGGACGAAAAAGACGTCGCGGCCGTCCACGGAAACTTCGAGGCGCTCGACATCCCCTACGACGTGTTGTGGCTCGACATCGAGCACACCGACGGAAAGCGGTACTTCACCTGGGACAAGTTGTTGTTTCCGTCGCCCGTCGACATGCAGCGAAACCTCTCGAAGACGGGCCGCAAGATGGTGACGATCGTCGACCCGCACATAAAGCGCGACCCGAGCTACGCGATCCACAGCGAAGCCACGAGACTCGGGTTGTACATCAAGGACAAGTCGGGCTCCAAGGATTTTGACGGCTGGTGCTGGCCTGGAAGTTCCTCGTACCTCGACTTCACGTCGACGCGCGTCCGCGAGTGGTGGGCCGAGCGGTTTTCGCTCGAGAACTACCGAGGCTCGACGACCGACTTGTACACGTGGAACGACATGAACGAGCCCAGCGTTTTTAACGGTCCCGAGGTCACCATGTCCAAAGAGTGCCTCTCGCTCGACGGCGTCGAGCACCGCGAGTGGCACAACCTCTACGGCATGTACTTCGCGCGCGCGACCGCCGAGGGTCTCGCGCTCCGCGGACGATCATCTTCTTCGGAACGAGAGGGCGGCAAGCGGCCGTTCGTGCTGACGCGCTCCTTCTACGCGGGCTCGCAGCGGTGGGGCGCGATGTGGACGGGCGACAACGCGGCCCAATGGTCCCACCTCGAAATCGCCGCCCCGATGCTCCTGAGTATCAGCGTCTGCGGCTTCTCCTTCGCCGGCGCCGACGCGGGCGGATTCTTCGGCGATCCAGACCCCGAGCTCATGACGCGCTGGATACAGGCGGCGGCCTACACCCCCTTCTTCCGGGGTCACGCCCACCACGACGCCAAGCGCCGCGAGCCCTGGTCCTTCGGTGACCCCTGGACCCAGCGCGTTCGCGCCGCCATCGCCGACCGCTACGCTCTTCTGCCCTACTGGTACTCGACCTTCGCGCGCGCGCGATTTGGGGGCGAGCCCGTCATGCGACCCGTCTGGGCCTGCGCCCCGACCGATCCGCAGGCCCTCGCCATCGACGACCAGTGGTTCATCGGCTCGGATCTCCTCGTCAAGCCCGCCGTCCAGCCGGGCGTCGATTCCGTCGACGTCTACGTCCCGAAAGGACCGTCCCTCTTCTTCGACGCGAGAATCGAGCACAAGCACGCCAAGTACGAGCCCGGCACCCTCGCCAGGCGCGTCCCCGCCCCCATCGACGGTCTCGGGGCGGCCGTCCCCGTCTTCCAGCGCGGCGGATCGATCGTCCCTCGTCAACGCCGCCTCCGTCGCTCCACCGTCCCCATGAGGACCGATCCCTACGAGCTTTCCGTCGCCCTCGACGCTTCCGGCAAAGCCGAGGGCCTCGTCTACCTCGACGACCAGTCGACCTTCGCTTTCCGCGACGACAACGCCTTCTCATGGACGACCTTTGAATTCAAAGCCAACGCCCTCTCTGCCTCGGTCGCCGTCGGCGTCCTTCCGCCCGCGCTCGCCCGCGATCGCGCGACCTCGCTCGGCATCCGACTCCAAGAAAACGCCGCCTTCCAGCCTCCACCAAACATTGTGGAGCGAATCATCATCTTGGGTGCGTCTTTTTTTGTTTTTGACTCACTTTCTGTTTGTTAGGGCTGGCCGGTACCCCGAACCGCGTCGTCGTCCGCGACGGTCCCGCCCTCGACTTCGCCTGGGAAAGCGCCTCCAAGCGACTCGTCGTCCGCAAGCCCCAACTCAAGGTCGCCGACGCTTGGATCATCGACTTGGAGTTTTGAGGACGTTTTCGTTTCTGTTGCCGCGGCTCTTTTTCGCCGCGAAACATCAAAAAAATTAAACGAAGAACGATGATGTTGGGCGGATGATTGTGTGTGTTATTGCCAACCAATAATTTCCTTTTCGGTCGTCATCATCATCAAAATAGCATCACGACACGGCGTCATTCTCAGATTAAGGCCGCCGTCGACCACCCGGCTCAACAACAACCTTGGCGCGAATTCGAATCCATCACGGTTCGCAACAACCAGCAACATAGACCTTGTTGGATCTCCTCGTCTTTAAACGCCGACGCTCTCGGGCACACTGGTACTGGTGGTGCCACTGTACCAATGGTCGACGACGCATATAATATTTTTATTCGTGATGATGATGATGATGATGATGATGATGATGATGATGAAAGGGGTGGTCTAATCGTCGCCTCGTGCGTCTCATAAAAAAACGGCGTGTGTGTTGCGGGGATTTTGTGCTCGAGCCGCCAGCGTGGTATTTATTACCTCGTAAGTTGAGTGAACTCCCGAGTCGCATTTCTAATCACACCCCCCCCCAACCGACTACACACAGTGTAGTTGTGCCTGTCCAACTCGTAACCCCCCTCCCTCCGAATGAAATAAATAAATTTTGCACTACCACCACAAGCAGCCGAAACTTTAGTGGTAAAAAAAAAGCTCCTCAGACGACGACGACGCTTAATAACCGCAAATTTTCGTGTACCACAAACAAACAAACAAACAAACAAACAAACAAACAAACAAACAAACATACAAACAAAGCGGACTCATCTTACTAGAGGCGCGCACCGTGCGTCTCGCGGCCGGCCGGCGGTTCGGAGAGATCGTCGACGAGTTTTCGTTGCGACAAAAATCAATGTAAATAAAAAAGTATAACCGCCGGACTCAAAAAAAAAAAAAAAGTGTTCATGCACAAGCTGGTGGTGGTGGTGGTGGTGGTGGTCAAAGGCTGATGATGGTGAGGGATGGTCGCTGTGCAGCAGCGTACTGGAGCCTCGCTCTGGCGTCATCAGTGAGGTGATTGTCCCTGCAGGGAAAACGAGCATAATTAGGAGAGAAGCACGGTACGCACATCACGCACGATATCCTAAGAAGTTCGAGCGTGGAGTTGTGGTTGAGGGCTTCGGCTATCCTCAAGGCGCCCCAGTCTGTGATGTTGTTGTTACCGATGTGGAGATCCGTGATCTTCACATCCTTGGCGAGAGCTTGGGCGATGAGGTTGGCGCCCTGGTCGCCAATGTTGTTGCCCCTGAGATAAACAGAGTGAGTCTCTATCTCTCGGGGTGCGGCGGGGCACAGACGCACGGAAGCCAGAGTCCCGTGAGGTTGTTCGAGGTCTTGTCGAGCGCGGCGACGAGAAATGCGACGCCCTCGGGACCAACGTCGGATTGCCTGCGATCGGGTGAGGGAATCGGCGAAGGTGACGAGGGCGTACTGGAGAACGATTCTCTCGAGCGTCGCGTTATGTTCGAGCGCGGCGGCGACCATCGCCGCGCCCTCGGCCCCGATGTTCGCGCCGTGCAGAAAGCAGAGTTTGTCTGTTCTCAACCCGTGGAGAATCTCTGCCTTTTTTGTCGCATCGACGACGCCTCTGGTCTCGAGTCTGGAAAAGCGTCGTCGGGTAAAAATTTGCATCGAGACGCACAGGCGCTTGTATCGAGCGAAGCGGCCGTAGCGACCGAGGCAGGCGATCTCGTCCGGCTCGAGCTCGAGGGGTCTCTGCCTGAGGGATCGAACGTAGCCGGAGGCCGTTGGTTCGAGAAGTTGGTGGAGGTCCGCGAAGGGCACGAGCGGCTCGGCGTCGGCCGCTCGGAGACCGTGAGATAAAGCGAAGGCGTGTTCTCGCGCGGCGAGAAGCAGGACGCCGCGGATAACGGTTTCTCGCGCGCTCCGTTTCTCGAGCGAGAACTGTCGTCCGCGTAGCTGCGTCGCGAAGGCCTTGGCTACTCGGTCGTCTGCGAGCAGCCGAGAGACGCATTTGTTAAACTCGGCGTGAGCGCTCGCCGGCGACGCGCCGAGGCCGCATTCGACGGCCGTCGAGGTCATCGCGATCTTCGCTGCCAGGACCTTTTGGTCCGCGGGACCCCCCGTCGATAAGTCGATCGCGAGCCGCCGGACGCGACCGCACTCTTCGCGAAGCTCGCTCCAACACACCGATTCTTTCTCTTCGTCAAAGCTGCCGCGGGTTCTCGCGTACGTCGCCACGACTGCCACGAGGTCGTCGACGATCGTCGAGAGCTTTGCGGTCCGGCACGCGTCGATTCCCTTGATGAGCCGCCGCGCGTTTTCCTCGAGCGATTGAATGCCTCCCGTCGAGTTTGTCATTACGCGAAGCCCAAACTCGATCGGGAACGTCTCGTCGAGCGCCATCGAGGGGACGCGCTGCGGCGTGCAGTGCTCGAAGGCCCGTTCCAGAAATCCGCATTCGTCGTCGTCGTGCTCCAAGGCCCGTTCCAGAAACTCGCACTCGTCGTTCTCGTGCTCGAAGGCCCGTTCTAGAAACTCGCATTCGTCGTCGTCCTCCAACGTCTCTTCCAACGATTCAGACGACGACGACGAAGCGTTGTTCGAAGCGTTGTTCGAGCTCTCGTCTCGCCGCGCGAGCGACGAAACGAAGTCGGCCATCGACTTGCACGACTTGCGCCACCGCCAGTGGAACAGTTTCCACTCGAGAAGAGCGAGCTCGCCCTTGTGCGTCCTGTCGAGTTCGCTGAAGAGGGCCGCGCGATCAACTGCACCAAGGACTACGTCGAAGCAGTGCTCAAACGCCAAGTCGAATGCATCGTCGAGCGGAAGGACTCGGGCTTGATCCCCGAGCTGCAGCTCCTTCCGGAGCTCGGCGAACGACGTCTCGGCGTTGCGCCGCTTCGACATTATCCAGACGCCCTCGGCCGTCCGTCCGTCCGTAAAAAAAGCCTTCCTCCCACGTATTTTGACCCTTTTTTGACCGAATTTTTCGAAAAATAAGGTTCCGTTTAAGAACATTCCGTTCCGGTACTTGGTTGTTGGGGGCCGCACTACACCCCCCCCCCTCATAGGAGTCGAGTCGACCTTCTTCTTCCAAACCTTCTCAAGCCGTGTGGGGGGTCTTCCTATGACTGACCTGGCGGACGTTCCTAAGATAAAAGCACCCTCCAGCTCGGGAGCTCTCGACTGCGCTCCCCAGAGGGTGGGTGAAGGATTTCATGCCACTTGATCTAAATTCACTTCACTTCACTTTCATTCGAAGCCAGGGACGCTCTCGAGATGATGCGCGACCGTTGTGGGTGGATGGTGGTTTGAACGAAACAGGTGCCAGTCGACAACCACACTCGTGAGCGGGAGGAGGTGGCGGCGATCGAGAGGATGGATGGAGGGATGAACACACAAATAATTCTTCTTCTTTCACCCTTGGAGCGTCTTCATAACATTGGCAATGTCGGTCTGGAGCGACTGGAGCTGGGAGAGCGTGTACTGCTTGAGCTCAGGCGCGTCGGTGAGAACCTTGAGGGTGTCGGGCTCACTGAGGCTGACGCAACCGTCGCCGGTAGGGAGTTCGACGAGGAGGTTTGTGTCTTTCTGGAGGCGAGGGCGACTGCCCTTGACCTTGATGGTGGCGGAGAGCTTGGTTGTCGAGGAGGGAACGGGCACCAGCGGCGAGCCGTTGACGGACATGATGGCTTCGCCGAGGCGCGGGGCACGCGACGAGGTGGCCGCGCCTCCGGGCGTTTTGGCAAAGATCTTACTCGGCGCGGTCTTGGCGACTTCAAAGGCTGCTGCTTTTTTGAGCGCCTCGTCGATGCTGCCGCCAAACTCGCGAGAGAAGTGCTCGACCTTCATCTCGCGCACCTTGCGCGGGATTTTAAGGAGCTCGACGTGGAAGTTGTTTAGGAACTCCTGCCTCAGATCTCCCATCGCGCGCTTGAGTTTTTTGATGCGTCGCTCGTTTTCGTGTTCGAGTTCGCTAATGACGGTTTCGACATAATCGGGAGAGATCCGGTCGTCCGCGGAGGGTTCGGTGGTGGTGTTGTCCCCCAAGGCGCTCGCGTGCGCTTCGACGAGTTCCTTGCCGCGCCGCTTCCGAGCTTTTCTCGGGGGCATCGTCCTTCGTTTCAAAGTCAACTGTCCCTATTAGGGTAAGGAATCATAAGAAGGACCGTTCAGGATTCCGTTCGCGTTCGTGCCGATGTACTGCAAACGGACTGAGAGTCGTCAGCTACTTCAACCGCACTATTCTCGCCAAAGACGCCGCCGTGTTCAAGTTGGATGCGGGGGTCATGAGTCGGCGGCGGCGAGAGGGTGGGGTCGAGCGTTCAATGGTGGGTGGACGGGAGGTCGTGCTGAGTGTAATGTGCGCGTTGGGCGTTGCTGGGCTCGGCGTCATTCCCCCGCATCAAGCGGGGATGGCGAGGTCGCGCGGGAGCCCGCAGGCGATGGCCATCACGAAGACGACGACGCCGTCGACGGCGCGATCATCTGTTGAGGGTCAACTCGAAGTACTGGCGCAGAAGCAGGCGCGGCAGATGCGGAGTTCGTCGACGGCGCAGCTGCGCGACTGGGCGTCGAACCGAGACGTGACGACAGACGAACTTCTGGAGAAGTTGGCCTCGCTCGAGACGGAAAAGCGGCGAGATGCCGCCAAACTCGAGCACCTCGTGCGCAAGGACTATTTGCCGGTCGTGCCGGCGCCGCCGCCGCCCGTTGAAGGTGATGCCGGCGAAAAGAGCCTCGGAGCGATGATCGCCGAGCTCGAGGAGAAGGATCGCGAGCGGCGCAAGGCCAAGATCCTCGACGGCGTCGAGCGACAGAAGCGGCAGAGCAAGGCCTCTACCAAGGCAGCCGCGGTGGCACGCAAACCTCAGACGTCGAGTAGTTATTCTGAAAAGAAGGTGAAGACGCGCGAGGTCGACGTGAGGAGCAACAGCAGCCTCTACGGTCGCGCGCCCGGATTGTACGCCGATGGCGACATGGGGCTGTTCATGCAGATCACGAGCATGGGCCAGGCCTCGCAGCGGCTGCTGCGTGCTGACGAGGAGGTCGAGTTAGCCCGCCGGGTGCAAAAGCTTCAGAGTTGGAAGGGCCAACGCGAGAAGCTCCACGACAAGCTGCATCGCGAGCCGACCGAGCTCGAGTGGGCCAAGGCGTGCGGCATCGCGAGCGCTAAAGTCGAGAGCGGCGCCTTCTCCGAAGCGCGGCGCAAGTGCGAGGAGGCCAAGCAAATCATGATCTCGGCCAATCTTCGGCTCGTTATATCAATCGCCAAGCGGTACCAGCACCGCGGCCTCGACTTCCAGGACCTCATGCAGGAGGGTGTCTTTGGGTTGAGCCGCGCGGTCGAGAAGTTCGACCCCGAGCGCGGCTTCAAGTTCTCGACATACGCGACCTGGTGGGTGCGCCAGTCCATGATGCGAGCGATCGCCGACCAGTCGCGCGTCATCCGCCTCCCCGTCCACATTCACGACCAGCTTCAGTCGATCAAGAAGACGTCGCGAGAGCTGAGGGCCGACCTCGGCCGCGACCCAACAAACGACGAGATTTCGGAGCGAATCGACCTCGCCGCCACGAAAATCGACTTCATCCTTAACTGCGAGAACCAGGTCCTCTCGATGGAGGAAGAGCGCAGCGTCGGCGGCCGCAAGGGCTCGGGCGCGGGCTCGGGTGGCAGCGGCAGCACCGTCAGACTCAGCGACTCCATCGCCGACCCCGGCCAGCTCCCCGACGAACGCGCCGACGACTCTCAACTCCGGGACGCCGTGCGCGAACTTCTCCGCACCACGCTCAACGACCGCGAGATCGCCGTCATTAACCTCAGATTTGGCCTCGCCGACGGACGCTGCCGCACTCTCGAAGAAATCGGCAACGTCTTCTCCATTACGCGAGAGCGTGTCCGACAAATCGAGGCCCGCGCCCTCCACAAACTCCGCCAGCCCTACCGGAACCACAAGCTCGAGTCTTACTGCGACCAGCGCGACGACTTCGCGCTAACCGCGTAATCGCTCCCTTCTCCTCTAGAGAAGCCCTCTTGTAGACACGAAGACGCCATCGACTTTCGACGCGATTCTTATACGCCGCCCCCAAGATTGTTGTAAAACGCACGACTTTGATGATGACTTTTGTTGCGCGCCGCTTTTCTTCTTTTCTTCTTTTCCCGCGTGGTCTCGTCGCCTCGATTATTTTTCTTCGCTTCTATTTTACTTCTGCCTTTTCGACAACTTCGTATTTCGTTTTTTTTTTTTCAGAAAAAAAGATATCATTTTCTTTATTGTACAAAGAAAGGGAAAGGTCGGCGGTGTCGAGAAACTCCAGCATGCTCACCAATTGGCACAATATCCCCGTTTGCAAGAAAGAAAGAATGAACAAACAAACAAACAAACAAACAAACAAACCTCGTGGTTTTCGGAATCTTTTTGTTGTTTTCGTGATTTCCCCTTCACGGCAATTGTGCCGCCAAAAAAAAAGCCCAAGACGGCCGTCCCAGAAAGAGCGACGTCTCGTTATATAATTCCCGCTGTTGCTTCTTCTTCTTCTTCTTCATCTTCAAGACGCTTGTCGAGCAGCTGCGAGCGCCATGTCCCTTTTCCGAGTTCGAGACACCCTCGCCCGTCGCCATAATTTATTTACTACTATTGGTCGCCGTGTATGTAAAATCAGCGTAATAAAATTGAGATCGTCCACTTATGAGGCTGCGCGATCTAAGGCGGTGGCCCTTCTCTTGCACCCTGCTTGCGTCTTCATATAACAACGACAGCTCCGTGAGGAGAAAAAAGTCGAGCTCAGCAGGCTGCGTCGACGGCGGCGTTTGGCGCTTCTGTGGTGGCCCTCCTTGCTTTTGCTGTCCGTTCGATCTCGCGGCGTTGCTCTTCCTCTGCGCGCACTTTCACCAACGATGTGACAAAGACGCACCAAGCTTGCGCTGCTCTTCGCGTTCCTTTTCTTCTCGCATCGCATCGACGACCCACCTGTTTTGTCGACGAAGCGCTTCAAAAAAATAATGTGTGTACCACGCACTGGTATTTCGAGTTGTTCAACCCGAAGATGTTGGCCACGACCTCACCAACGAACTCCGCGCCTCTCAGCGTCTTCTCGGACGCCCACAAACTTACGTGCAAGCCCTTTCGCCACCACGGTAGTGGCTCCCTCGTCTCCCAGTAGTACGGCCCGAACGCGATCTCTGACATGATCAATTCCTCCAAACGCTTCTCTAGTGCACTCTTCTCGTCGGGAGCCTCGCATGGGACCTCGTCCTCGGGCTCGCCGCGTTCTGCCCGCTCGCGTCTCGCACGCTCGTCATCGACGATCTTGCCAAAGACCGTAGGGGTCATTCCGAATGACCCTATCCTTATTTACACTTACCCTAACTGTCGTGTAACTGAAGAAGAAGATTTCGCTGACTCAGGGAACAAAACGTACAGATTCGCTGAATCAGTGCAGGGGGAAGAAAGCCAAACGAATGAAATGAAATTAATCCTCGTCATCTCCTTTGCTGCCGCTGCTGCTGCTGCTACGAAGTGAAGGAAGGGAGTTAACTGGTAGGTAGTCTATTCTCGCACGCCCCTACGCATGAGACGACCGTCACCACGGGCTGTGTTCGTCGGGGGCGTGCGTCGCCGTTCTCTTCGTCGTCGACAAGACCGGACAAGACCAGATGTGATCAGATTCGATGGGCGTGTGGTGTTTGTTTTTTGTTTCTTCTTCGAAGTAGTACGAAATCCCTGGCGCGTGGTATACCTTTTGACCACGTGTCTACGAGGCGTGTGTCTAACCCAGTAGCAAAGAATGTATTGCTACCTTTGTGCAAGTTCCACGTGTCGTACAGCAAGTCGCATACCGAATAGTGAATGTAGATAGTGGTTCAGGTTGAAGTGAACCTATCTCAAGGCGCCGATCAGCCAGCGACTGATTGGATTGTTCTTTACTTTCTCTGGCTGTCGCAAACAATCAGCCGCGTTATAGTGCGAGAAGGCCGCGAAAAAATGGCTACCTGGTTCTTGCAAGACGAAGACCGCGCGGACTACGACGACGTCTGGTCGGTGTCCGACGACGAGGACCTGTCGCCACACGGCAATGCGTCGACTCGCGAGCGCGAGATTCGTGCTGCGTGGTAAGTCCTTCTTCGTGTGTCAGTCAGTACCTATGGATGAGATGTGCGAATGCGTAGGCGCGCCAAATGGACGCGGCGGCACGAACGACGACCGGAGGAGCACGAAGCCGAGTCGCGTGCGACCGAGCAGCCCGCGTGGCAGCCGACTTTGTCAGACCTGCACATGCAGTTCGACCTGAGCCCCGCCTATTTCGTGTACTCGGCGCCGGCGCGTTCCTCGGCAATCGAGCAGCGGCCCCGCGAGGCCCCCAGCGAGGCGCAGAGCGTCCGCGACTCGCACGGCTCCTTCGAGAATGCCGAAGCTCCAAATTCGCCGCGCGGCGTCGAGGCGCGCGCTTCCGACTATTACAAGCCCAAGCGCGTCGAAGCCTCCCGGCCCGGCCACAACCTCCGAAACGAACTCGCCAAGGACACCCCCCTCCTGTTCGATCCCCCGGTCGCGCCGCGGAGCGGTCGGACGGGATCAGTCGGCGGCGACCCGTACGGCGTCGTCTCGTACGAGCCGCGCGGACTCGAGTTCCACAGGCCAAACTCGCTTCCCATGGAAAAAATCCGCCACTCGAGCACGTGGCCGCTCTCCCTCGACACCATCGGTGCTCCTCGGGGCCCCGCACGTGGCAGGTCGCATCGCCCCCCGGGTGGCAGATCCCTGTTCTCCTCGTGTTGCGGCGCCGCCGACCATACCGGCGAGCGCGGCCTGTGAATGGCCTCGCGACGCCAAAGACCCACAACGGGCCAATCCTCTACTTGTCCTCTTTCCATCCTTTGTTCTTCTTATCTGCGAATCGCCTGTGCATGCCGCGCGCACCATCTTGTGACAATGACTCGACACTCTGCTGCGACGACGACGACGATTACCCAATTGCGCCTTCCACAGTGATATCGCACTCTGATTCTGCTCCCTGGTCGCTGCGACCCCGTGCCTTCGAAAAATCGGAAGATGACTGACGATCTTGGCAGCAGCAGCAGCGTGGCGCACACACGTTTGTTCCCGGTTCAATCCTCGAGGAACGCCGACCCTTTCTATGTCTAGGGGTTGATGATGATGATGATGATGATGATGAATATGGTGTCTTCGGGCGGTGTTGGATTGTAGTCGACGGGCGGTCGTGGTAGTGGTCCATACGGACGGACGGGCGGACGGACGGACGTCCCCGGCCCTCTGAAGCCGCGTGGAACGACGGTCTACCTAGAGAACGAGCTTCCGGACGCTTGTGATATTTCGGACCCTCCCACGATCGATCGATCGGTCGGTCGAATCCGCCGGTGGGTACAAGCTACGTAGGAGTATTTTTCAGGCACGTCAAGTATAGTACAATAGTAGAAAGATGGACAACTGGACACGCCGCTGAACAACATGGACTTGTAACAACTGGAGGAGCGGACTCCACGTTACGAAGTGTGTACCGAGGAAACGGCAACGAGCCGGTTGGTTGTCTCGTCTCGGCGGCGTCCGCGCCAAAAGAAAGAGGAACAGAGACGCATTCACTCACTCACTCACTCACTCATCAGCAAAGGGGAGGTGAGGCGTTCCTTCCGGTGGAAATTGAAAGTTGGAGGAGGGCGCGTAGATCGACAAGCCGGCGAGGTAAGCGCGCTCATGCATTTGTGTCCAGACAGGAAGAGGCGACTGTGCAACATCAGAGGGGAGATATTATTATTTTTTTGAAGCAGACTGGCCGTCGGGAGAGATAGTTCGTTCGTTCGTTCGTTCGTTCGTTCGTTCGTTCGTTCGTCACTTACGCGCGATGGAGCCGCCGCCGCCGTCCTTCTTATCGCCAGAGCGCTTGAGCTTTTTCTTCCGTTCCTCGCGCTCCTTGCGGGCGACCTCCTTGCGAAAGTTAACGCGGCGCGTGAACTTGGATCGCGTCGACGGATGAAACCTATGAAGAAAAAAAACATCTAGCGGCGAAAAGGACGTGTGAACTCGGATACGCGCTTGTCCTGCTGCCACAACATCCAAAAGTAGGCCAGGAGTTGTCTCTCGTCTTCGGTGACGTCGGGGTGCCAGAAGTCGACATGCAAGACGTACGCGTCTTCCGGGCCGTCGTTGTACATCGAGTAGCTAAAGGTCGGATCGAAGACGACAGGCTCGCCGACCTTCCAGGGGACCTTTGTGTCGCCGACGATGATGCCGCTCGAGGCGCCGTCGCAGCCCTTGATGGGCATCTGGAATGTGAGCGCAAAGTTCTGGAGATCAGAGCGAGGCGCCGTCTTGGTGCCCGGCGGGAGGCGGCCGACGATGACGTTTCGGGGAGGAGGGCGGATCGCCTTGAACTTGTCGAGGAGCCGCATCGTCCGCGGGAACCGGAGGACTCCGATCGCAAGGGGCGAGGTCTGGTGGAGCTGGAGCTGCGACCAGACCTCGGTCAGGGGGGGCGGAGGGGGGGGCGGCGGGTCGAGCGGCGCCGCCTCGGCGGGCGTTTCGCTTTCCACCGCCGCCGCTACTGCCACGGGAGTACCCTCCTTCTTCTGGTCGTCGCTTCCATCGGTCGGCGTCGCCGCCGCCGTCGTGCCGACGTCCTCCTCGTCGTCGTCGTCGTCGCGCGGGCGCGGCGGGCCGTCCCAGAGTTCCTCGCGAACGGCCATAATCTCGTCGCGACTCCAGCTATTGTTGAGGCGGCCACTCTCCATGGCCGCGTCGAACTCTTCGAGGATGACGGGGAGCATGCGGGTCGCGAGTCGTCGCGCGAACTTGAAGTTGTCGAGGTCCATGACCGCGGGCGAAGCGTCGTCGACGTCGAGGAGACGAGTCTGCGCCGAGACGGCGCGACCCGCGGGCCCCGTCAGCGTCCCGCGCTGCGTGCGGTAGTTGTCGCAGAACTTGCCTGCGACACCGTGACGCGGCATCCAGGATCTCGCACTCACGAAAGCGCGACAGGTCTGAGTCGGGACGCTTGAGCTCGGTCAGCTTGCACGTGTTCTCGATCTCGAGCCACCTGCTGGTTCGGTGACTGAACAGCAAGCCTCGCACTCACAGGTCAGAGACGACCGCCTCCCAGTTGCCGTTGATGTCGGGGACGAGGGGCACGGGCGTCATCGCGAGGGCGGGGTCGATCCGCCGCATCGGCGGCTTCTTCGGCTTGGGCCGCTGGCGTGGCCTCGACTCCTTCGGGTCGTTAGCCTTGAGGGCCTCGGTCTTCACAAGGCACCGCTGAGGGGGGTGGAAAGGGGGGACGAACCCCCACGCTGCGCCCAACGCGCAGGCGATTAAGACAACAACCATGATGGATGACGGACGACGACGACGCGCTTTTTGCTTTTTGCTATTTCTTTCTTCCCCCCGGAGACGACAGTTGTTCTCGAGCGAACAAAACTACTGCCCACGTCAGCAGAGTGAGCCTAAAAACACGATCTTTTATGCAGGCAGGCAGGCCGGCCGGCCGGCCGGCCGGCCCAAATAACTCACTCCCCGTCACTCACCCACCCAGGGCGGCGGCGGCGGGGAGGCCGTGGACTCTGAAACGGTAGATGCAGGTGTAGTTGGGGTGGCCATGGTTGGAATCGACCTGGAGGGTGATGTAGTCGAATGCGGGGGCGTCGTGGTGGTCGGGGTGGTAGCGCGATGGGTCGACGGGAAAATTCTGGAGCGCGGGTTTCGTGAGGGAGTTGGCGTGGTACTGGTACTCCCCGAGGGTGAGGGAAGGCGGGGGGTCGACACCGCTATCGGATCCGATTCCCATCGGAAACCCGAGGACCTTGAAGGTTCGCGGGGCCGAGGAACAGTTGCGGTTGTGGACGGGGTTGCAGAGGGCGCCGTGGATGTGCTCAAGGGAGAAGCTGGTGGGCCGGACGGGGGCGCTCGTCTTTACGGTGAGGTTCCCCGAAGCGCCCGCGAAGGCAAAGCAGGACCCGAAGGAAACACGCTCCGATATGGCGTCCTGACGGCGACCGACGCCGGCGTCCCTACCGATCGAGTGCCAGAGCCAGGTCGGGATGTAGCGGTCGTCGGGCGTGTACGGCTCCGAGGTGAGGCGGTTGACGACAGTCGCGCCCGCGGCAGCGAGGGCAAAGTCGTATTCCCCGAGGCGATCCCCCTCGAGGTACCGCCTCGCCGCCTCGTCGACGAGCCTTTTGAGCTCCGAATAGTCCACGTACTTTCCGTCGAGCTCGCGCGCGTGGCAGAGGCTCGATCTCGAGACCGCTTCCCGCACGACCTCGTCGGCGCGGGCCGTCGCGGCCCGCTCGACCTCCTCGAGTCGCCGACGATGCGCGGCTTTGATGCTCTGCTGGGCCTCGGCGAGCGATGCCGCGATTCTTTCCCGAGTTTCGCGCGCGACCGCTTCGACCGCGTCAACCTTCCGGCTTAGGGCCTCGGGCGACGCGGAAGCTTCGAAGGCGCGCCAGGCCTCTCTCACCTCGGCGGCAGCCGCGCGCGCCTCGGCAGCGGCGGCTTCGGCCGCGCTCACGGCCACCCCCACCGCCGCGACCGCCTCGTCTTCCGCGCCGCACCGCGCGTCCGCGCGCGTCACCGCCTCCGCGACGGCCGCAGCTTGAAGGCTCGCCGCGTCGCTCCGCGCCTCGAACGCCGCCGACAAATTCTTCACGCTCTGCATCTCGCCGAACAGCTCCTCGAGGAGCTTCGCGGCCTCGAGGCTCGACTCGTCGACCAGCCGCTCCTGCTGCTCGAGAGCCGCGCGCACGGCCTCCTCGCTCCGCGCTAGCTGCTCGGCCGTCAGTGCGCACGCGATCGGACCGCGCCGCACCAACCGCTGCACCTCGCGACCCGTAAGGGCACCGATCGCGCACAGCGCCATCGTCCACGCGCGGCTCATTTCAAAATTGAAAAATGAATGGGGTTGACAAAAAAAAAAAAAAAAAGTTCTTCTTCATTACTCAAAAAACCCTAGTGGAGGAGAAGGTCGACGGCGGCGGGAAAGTCGGGGGCACGCGCGGCCGCACCCGCAGCCCGAGTTTGGTCGAAGCCCATCTCCAGGAGGCGCGCGAAAGTGTCGTCCTGCGCGGTGGGAGAACCCCTCCTCCAGCTCCGGCTCCCTGGTTGTTGTTTTTTTCGGGGGGGGCGGCCCATCTGCTCCCCAAGCTCGTGCCTGATGTCCGCCGGCAGCTCGTCGAGAACGTCAGCGTCGACCTGGCTCGGGAGCGGCGGGCGCCACGCGGGCTTCTCGGCGGGCGAAGATGAAGAGGTGCGAAAAAACGCATCGATCTGCGGCTGGCGCTTCTTATTGTCGTTGGTCGCGCCGCCGCGACGAAGACCTTCGTCGTCGTCGTCCTCCTCGTCACCGCGGCGGCGGCCGCGGCCGCCGCGTTCGACGACCTCAGGAGCAAAGTCGAAGGTCCGGACGCCAATGAGCCTGAAGCGCTGCGCGGCGCCCTTGGCGACGGCGATGTCGTCCTCCAGGAGCGGGCGGAGCTTTGCCTCGAGGATGTCGGCGGTGTCGACGGGACGGCCGTCCGATTGCGCCGTCCTCGTAGTCACTTTGAAGTCGTCGCGCTTGAGCTTGAGAGAGCACTTGAGGGGCCGAAGGCTCGCCTCGCGGAGGCGGCCAGCGACGAGCTCGCAGAGGTCGCGGAGCTTGGCGGTGAGGGCCTCGCGGTCGTTGGTCGGCTCGAAGGTGCGCTCGTTGCCGACGCCCTTTGGCGCGGCGGCACCGCTTTCTCTGTCTTGGTGATGATTGTCGTCGTCCACGCCGAGGGCGACGCGGTGCAGAAAGTCGCGGGTTTTGGGGGTGAAGCAATGCCAGACGAGGGGCATCGTCTCGAGGAGCTGGCCGAAGGTCTCGACACCAAAGCCCGCCTTGAGCTTGTGCTCGAGGACGCGGCCGACGCCCGAGACCTTGCGACAGGGTCTGTCGCGAAGAAACGCGAGGACGGCCTCGCGGCCGCGCGGGACGGAGCACTGGCCGTCGGGCTTGTTGACGTCAGCGGCGATCTTGGCGAGGCGAAAGTTAGGGCCGAGGCCGCCCGACAAGGTAAGGCCGCCGGTCGCGTCGCGGACGCGAGACCGGATCTCCGAGAGCGCGGACCGGGCGCGTTCGGGGTCCGCGTCTTCGGCGCCGCCGAGGTGCGAGGTGAGGTCGAGGTAGGCCTCGTCGAGGGAATAGGAACGGAAGTCGGGGTCGTACTCGGCGAATATATCGCGCGCGGTCGCCGCGGCCTTTTCGTACTTTGCAAAATCGGGCCGCACGAAGACGAGCTCCGAACGCGGCATCCCAAACTCCGGACCGCGACGGCAGAGCTGCTGGCCGATCCACCCGGGCATGGCCGACCGCACCCCCCACCGCCTCGCGACGTAGTTTGCCGTGCTGATCATGCCGAGGCCCCCGACGGCGACGGGCTTCTCCCTAAGCTCCGGTCGGTCCCGGATCTCGACGGCCGCGAAGAACATATCGAAGTCGATCACCGCGCACCACCGCGACGACCTCGACGCCTCGAGACGCGCCTCGTTTTGCCGCACGTGGTGCGCCGCGACCGACCGCTGCGCCGCGTCGAGGGTCGCAACCTTTCGACGCGCCTCGGCCGCCCACTTCTCCGCCTCGGAGTGGTGCGCCAGCTTCTCCTTGGTGAATTTCGACTCCTTGGTCAACGACATCACGATCGCGTTGATCTTCTCGCGGTCGATGTCGCCCTGACCCCCCTTCTCCGCCGCGTGCGCGAACAGCGACGTCGCGAGCGCCGAAGCGTCCTTCTGGGGTGTTGATGTTGTTGTCATATTCCTCTAGAGAGGGCGAGATAGATAGATAGCCCCTAGCGCTTCTGAGTTGTTGAGCTAACGACGGGTCACCACTACTTGCTTATTATCGCGATTTGAATTTTCTTCGAGTATGGCTTCTTCTTTCGAGCCCGTGCCTGGCGACGCCAGCGTTGTTGACTCCTTTGGTGTCCAAGGCTACCTCGTTAACTTGTTTGGCGACGTGCGATCGAGGGAGTGGTGAGTTCGATGTCGGAAGTTTCCGAAAGTTGTTGGAATGGTTGGTGTGGGCGCCGCGTACACTCTTTTTTTTTTTTTCCCAAGAGGACGGCGATGGTCCTCGGAGCGTTTGAACGAACGAATGGCGTACTCCGAGTAAAAAAAATCCCGCGAGACGCGGTAATAATTGTCGCGAGACGTGGTATTTGGCGATATAGATTCTCGTCCTCCTACGCGTCGGCAAAAGAGCGAGCGTCCAATTTACTCTCGCAGGTCGAACCAACGCACTTGGTGATACCGTGTCGGTATTGCCAGACCAGAAAAAAAAAATCAGACCGGCGATGTGTTCTCGTCCGTCGACCTCAAGCATCACCGCCAACGGAAACGGCGCGTACGACGCGCCGAGACGTCAAACTTCGTCGCGTTGCCGAACGAAGCTCTGGGACTTCGTGCCGCGCGACCAGTACCGCGTCGAGGAGCTCCTCGTCGAGAACTGGGTGCTCGAGACGAGACGCTTCGACGACGACAACGTGTTCGACGACGTGATTCCGAAGGCGATGACTCCCGCGTGCTCTATAGCTCGAACTCGATGTCGAGGTCCTCTTCCAACCGTACCTTCTTCGCGCCGGCCGGAGCGAACAGTTCATCTGGGTGCTGCCGTCGAGCACCCTAGTCGGTTCCCACAGGCTGATCAACCAGCTCTAGGTCAACATCCTGCGCGTCGACAGCGCCCCGGTCTCTCGAAGCCCAACCCTGGTGTGTGGCTTCGGCGAGATGGATCTAACAATTCCCAGGCAGGGGCTCTGCGCCTCGCTTACATTAGTAATCCTCCGTATTATTTTATGCGCCCAAGATGGTGTACACTCTCGAGGAAGCTGCGAGGGAGGGCGACGTGTTGGAGGAAGTTTTTTGATAAAGTCGACAGCTCTGGAGGAGTCGGGGCGATGCGGCTTCGTCGTACAGAAGAAGAAGAAACTCGTTGCTGAGCGCGTCGCGTCGCGTCGCGTCGCGTCGACACCTGCGTTCAAAGTGTACCCACGCAACAAACACATCACGGGCACCGTAAATAAATACGGTCCCTAATGTTGTCGCGAGAGCTTTAGATAGAAAGAAAGCCCCCCGCGTTGAATTCTAATTCATCACACGATGATGATCTCGCGGCGCGGGCGCGTCGTCGAGTCCTTTAAGGTTATGGAGGTGCTCCGGCGCGCGAACGAGATGGAGGCGTCGGGGCGCAAGGTGCTGCACCTCGAAGTGGGCCAGCCCAGGTCTGGAGCTCCGCCATCGGCCGTCGCCGCGGCGACGCGGGCCCTCGCGGCCGGGGAACCGTTGGGGTACACCAACGCGAACGGGACCGATATGCTGCGACGGCGGATCGCGGCGTGGTACGCCGAGCGTCACGGCGCAAAGGTCGACCCCGAGCGCGTCGTCGTCACGACCGGCTCGAGCGCTGGTTTCGTGTTGAGCTTTGCCGCGCTCTTCGACCCGGGCGACGCCGTCGCCGTCCCGAGTACGGCCTACCCGTGCTACCGGAACGTCCTGCGCGCGCTCGGGTGCGAGCCCGTCGAGATCGCATCCTCCGAGGGACCCTTTCGGTTCCCCGGACCCACAGATGTCGCGCGTCTCGCGGCCGAGCGCGAGCGCCGCGGCGCGACTCGCCCGAGGGGTCTCGTCGTCTCGTCGCCGGCTAACCCTACGGGCGCGACCCTCGACGCCTCGGACCTTGGGGATCTCGCGACGGCCTGCCGCGACCTCGGGATCAGCTTCGTGAGCGACGAGATCTACCATCACCTCGGCTACGAAGACGCGCCCCGACCCGCCTCGGCCGTCGACCTCGACGGCGTCGTCGTCGTCAATAGCTTTTCGAAATTCTTTTCGATGACGGGCTGGCGCGTCGGGTGGCTCGTGCTCCCTTCCGGATACCAAGACCTCGCGGCCTCGGTCCACAAGCTTCAGCAGAACCTTAACATATGCGCGCCCGCCGTCTCTCAGGTCGCGGCGGCGGCGAGCTTCGACGACGTCGACGCCGAATTGGCCGACCACGTGTCCCGCTACGCCGTCAATCGCGCCATCGTCCTCGAGGGCTTGAGGGGCCTTGGCATCGACCTCGACGCCCACGTCGCCCCGGCGTCGGGGGCCTTTTACGTCTATGCCGACCTCGGAAACTACGGCGTCTCGGACTCCTCCGCCTGGTGCGCCGGACTCCTCCAGGACACGGCGGTCGCCCTCACCCCCGGCCTCGACTTTGAGTTCGACCGTGCCCTCGGCGACCGCCGCGTCCGCTTTTCCTATTGCGGCGACACCGACGACGTCGCCCTCGCGATGGACAGGCTCCGAGCGTGGTGGCGACCACCATGATTTTTTCTCCTCTTAAATTATCACTAAGCACCTAGTTGTTAGTCCCTCCTCACTCCGCGGACGACGACGACGACGATGATGATGACGATGATGACTCGAGGAGGAGGCGCGTCCAGAGGGCCCCGGGAACGGTCCGCAGCGCCGCGGCCAGGTAGGCGACCCGCCCCGTGGGCCACGCCGCGATGGTAGCCAGGTACTTTGGGACCTCGAAAAAGCCCAGGTCGCCGGTCTGGACGCGGTACCCCGCCATGGCGACCGCGTATGGCCAGAGCGCGTCGTGGTTGTCCTTGAGAAACGAGGTCACGGCCTTCTGCGCCTTATTGACGAGGGCACCATACCGCTTCGCGACGCGCGTCGGCGCGCGCGCGATATGCCAAAGCGTCTTCAACGCGGGGGCGAGCCACGGCACGCGCCTGTCGACGGCCAAGGCGACCGTCGCCGCGCGCCGGAACGCGGGGACAGCAATTCGCGCGCCGGCGCGGACAGGCCCGTCGAGAAAAAGCGAAAGCGGCCGCTGCGTCACGCGCACGACCCATCCGACCGCGCGGACGAGGGTCCGACCCAACAAAAATTCGTTCGTCACCAGAATTCTTTTCCCGGCCTGCGCCGCCTCGAACGCGCCGACGAGGGCGGGCGCGTACACGCCCGAGTCCACTTGCAGCAGGTCCCAGGGGGGTCGCGCCACGGCCACGCCGACGGCGGCCGTCGCGGCGGCCAGTCTCACGGCGGTCGGCGTCTCGAATGTCGCGCTCGGAGCTGCCTCGACGACGTTCTTAGCGACCGCCGCTCGCGCCGCGCTCGCCGCCTCGCTAAACTCGTCGTCTTCCGGGACCCGCACGACGGCGTTGGTCGCCCTGCGAACCAGCCGCGACCGCGCGGTCTCGGCCGCGACGTGCTCGACGACGGCCGTCGCCGTCCGCGAGAAGGCGACGCCCAGCGTCACAGCCGGCGCGACTTTCGCGAATTGTTGGCTTCGCGCCGCGACAGCGCACGCCGCCAGGAGCACGGCGCCCTGGACAACCCAGGCCTACACGGCAACTCGGTGATATTATTTATGCCGCACCCACCCGCGATGCCGTCGTGTAGAAGGTCTCGATATTCAACGCGAGTCGAGCGATCAACCGCTCGTAGAACTTGCTCGCGACGAACAGCTGCATCGTCGTCACGCCGACCTTGCGCGACACCCCGAACACCAATTCGTGGGGCTGAAAGAGCAGCACCATGCCCACAGCGAGCTGCACGACCGACGCCCGCGTCAGCTCGTCGTCGCGACGACGATTCGCTTCGAACGCCTTCGCGACGGCGCGCCGCAGCCGTCGCACGACACCCCCGCGCACGCCCAGACCCTCCTCGAACTTTCCGACTCCTCGAGACGCCCGGAGACCCGAGCTCCGCTGGCTCGACATCATCACGACAATAGCAACCAACCATCGCGCACTTGCACCCATCTTCACCTTGAGGTTTGTTTCCGACTGATGTGTCTGAATGACATTCGTGAGGGGGGGGATAGATAGATAGCACTCTTAGTCGTCCTCGATATGCAAATACCGCACTCCTTCCTTCCTCCTCCATCGTTGGTTGGTTGATAAGCGTAGGGGGAATCGACGCGTGCTCCCCTGGGGTGTAGCTCTACTACATATCGCGAGTCGTCCGTCAGGGGACCTTGTCAAGCGGGCGGTTAAAGCCGCCGCGGCGATTCATGTACTGGCGGTAGTGGCGCTCTTTGTTTTTCTTGACACCCCCTCTCGCTGCCGAGTTGTGGTTGTCGTCGACAGGTTTGTTCTTAGTGGTCGAAAAGTCGCCGAAACCCATGAGTATCGCCATCTGCTGCTCCTCGGTGAGGCCCTCGAGGTGCTTTTGCTGCGGCACTGTTGGTTCCTCCGGGCGGTCGTTGCTCGGGCTCCGAGAAGAGGAAGAATCGTTGTCAGAAGAGGAGGTGCGACGAGGCGACCATGACCTGGACACTGAGGACCGGGACGAGGAACTCAACGACGGCGACCTGCGCCCGCGGCGCCGGACCGGTTGCTCGCGCCTCCGGTCCATTCGTCGTGGTGAAGGCGAATACGACCGCCGCGACCTTTTCTTTGACTTGCGCTCGTAGTAGTAGTCGTCGTCGTCGTCGTCCCGTCTCCTGCGCCGACGACTCGTCATCGCGTGCGCGTTTCCTAACCCTAGGAATAATAACAACGGTCATGCTTGGGGGACCCCTGCACACACACACGTGGTGGCGGTAGCCTGTCCGAACTCTGCTCATCGTCGCCGCCGCCGCCGCTGAAGAGCTGCCGGACTAACGCCCGATGGATGAAATATTCATCCACTGCCACCGCCGCATCCCCACAACTTTATTTTTCTTCCGCTGCGGCCCCAGTAGTTGTCCTTCTCACACAGCCGTCGTCAGTCAGTCGACGACGTGAAGTTCTTAAAAACACTACGAAACGTCGCATAATTAAAAGTAGCGTCGGGGACACCGGAGACGGAGCTAATGAGCACGAAGCCAACATAATATCGCTGTTTGTGGCATCATCAGCAGATCGCGGTTGGCATAGAGAGAGGGGTTAGGTTGACTTGAGAGACTTGAGGAGGAAGAGGGCGGTTGTCGCGGCAGCGCCCGCTAGGGAGCCGAGGGCGAAGAGGGTCTTCGAGGACCAGGGCTTAGGATCCAAGTAGGGCGCAAGCCAGGGCTTGAGCGTGCCGTCGGTAGTTTTTTTCTGTCCCCAGCCACCAAAGGTAACGAATTCCTCCGCGATGGTGGGGTGAATGGCAACCGAGGCCTCGAAGTCGCGGCGGGTGGCCCCCATGCGCACCGCGATGGCGAAACCCTGGAGCATTTCGTCAGAGAAGGGGCCGATGCAGTGGAGGCCGACGACGGTTTCGGTCGGAAGGACGGTCACCAACTTGAGGCCAGTCTTGACCTTGTGGTCGGGGTCGTTGAAGGCGAAGAGCATGGAGCCAAAGGCGGATTGCTTGACGGCGACGTTGGCATCGCCGAATTTTTGTCGGGCCTCGGGCTCCGTGAGTCCGACGGTACCGATCGGGGGGTGGCTGAAGACGACGGTGGCGACGTCCTTGTACTCGATGCGAGCGCGGGGCTCGCCCCCAAACAGACGGTCAGCGAGGCGGCGACCGGCGGCGATCGCGACGGGGGTCAGCTCGTAGCCCGAGGTGGTCGCGTCGCCGAGGGCGCAGACGTTTTTTTCGGTCGTATTTTCGTATTCGTCGACGACGACGTAGCCCTTGTTGTCGAGGGAAATCGAGGCCGGGAGGTTGAGGGAGGATCCGAGGGGGTCGCGGCCCGTGGCCATCAAGACGACGTCGAAGCCCCCGAACTCGGAGCCGTCGGCGAGGGTAAGGGTCTTGGTGCCGTCGGGGGCCGCCGAAACGCTCGCCGGGGTCGAATTGGCGTGGAGCGCGGGGCCGTGGGACCGCATCGCCTCCATCAGCTGAGTCACGACGAAGGGGTCGAAGCCGTGGCGCAGGACGGTCGCACCGCGAAAAAACAGGTGGGTCTCGCTTCCGAGCGCGTGCAAGATTCCGGCCATCTCGACGGCGATGTATCCCGCGCCGACGACGGCGACCTTCTTGGGCTGGACCTCCAGATCGAAAAACCCGTCGGAGGTGATGCAAAGTTCGGTCCCGGGAATCGGCGGGAGGGAGGGTTTCCCGCCGCACGCAATCACGACGCGGTCCGCCTCGAGCACTTCGAGCGACCCGTCGTTCTCGATTTCGATCGTCTTGATCGACGGAGTTTCGCCGTTCCCCCGATCGGCGAACCGCGCCGCGCCTCCGTATACGTCCACGCCCGCCTTCTTCCACCCGTTCACGTACCCGTCGCTCAGCCTCTGGACGTACGCGTCGCGCTTCTTCTTGAGACCAGCCCAGTTGAAGCTCACGCTATCCATCGGGATCGTCCACCCGTACCCTTCCGCCACCCCCGTCTCCGGCGAGATCGCCTCCTTCACGGCCGCCGCGTTGAACATCAGCTTCTTCGGGACGCACCCGACGTTCACGCACGTGCCTGCGTCGATGTCATCGTCGCGCGCAAGCAACATTCCAACACAAACAACGCACCTCCTGCCCCCGCTCCGACACGCACGCCGTCGACGTACTTGACCCCCCGGTCGATGATGGCCACCCGGGCCCCGTACCCCGCCGCGCGCTTGCAAAAGGCCGACCCCCCGGATCCACCTCCGACGACGATCACGTCGTACCGCTTCCCGTTCATCTTCTTGACCACGTCGTAATAAAAACCAAAAACCCGCGCCTGGACTCGAGAGAACAGCCGCGCAGAACAGCCAGAGTCTTCTTCTTCTTTCTTCTTTTTGCCTCGGAAAAGAGAGAGCCCGTATCCGTTGAGGAAAGCAGAAGAAGCTTCGATGACCGTTGAGTAGTACGAACCTAACCTAACTAACGCCATTATGGTCCTCATAGAGCACACCTACTCGGACGAGCTGACGCCGGAGAAGATTGCCGCGTGCGAGGCCGCCATCGCTTCGCGCGAGAAACCACCACCTTCGAGGCCCGACTGCTCGCTACTGCGGTCGATGCGCGCCATCGAAGAGCGTCGTCGTCGCGAGGCACGTTTTGACACCTCCCTCGAGTCATCATACCTCGTCGACAGCGGCCGCAAGGCCAGAGCCCTCATCGAGGCCGAGCTGCAATTACCCGCCGAAACCCTCGAGCTCGCGCTTCGACGCAAGTTCATGAAGTTCGACCCCGGGAAAATGGGCGTTGTCGACATTGCGGACTTCGGAGCACTTTTAACGAGCCTCGGGGGAAAAATCTGCGACGACGGAGACGACAACAACAACAGGGGATTTGCCGACCTAGAAGTCAACCAGGACGGCAACGTGCGCTACGACGCCTTTATCACATGGTGGCTGACAAGAGGGCCCACTCCTGCTGCTGCCAGCAGTGGTTCCTCGCAGGGGTGACTCTCCGCCGCCTGGGGGGCGGGCGGGCGCTCCTGGACGTGCGCGAGGCTCGCGCTGCATTTTTTTCAACATGGCAAAGTTGTGAAAGCAGTAGTACTCCGTGTCGGCACAATGAGGCCAGTGCATCATCTTGTCACCACTAAGGGTGGTGCTTGGATACCAGCTACCGTAGCGCAGCAGGAACTTGTCGACGTAGTCGGCGCGACTGGAGCTGTTGGCGCCGATGGGTACTGAGGGGATTAATTTCATGTCGCGAAAAGAAGCCTACCTCCCGGTGGCCGCTCTTGGCGTACGCAATCTTTTGTTCTGCGTCGCCGCTCCAGCGCCGTCGGGGGGAGGATGTCGTTTTGAGCAAAAAATAGATGTGGGGCCGGTCTCGGTGGCGGTGGTCCGGTAAGTTCGGGTTATTGGTTGAGTCCGTCCGGAGTGTGCGCTGAGTGAAAAGCAAATAGACGTTGTTATCATCCTTTGTGATTGGCCGTAGATTTCATCATCGAGAGGGCGAGCCATCGGTCCCGAGGGACGAGGCGCCATATGCGATCGGCGATGTCGCTAACGTCAAAGTCGTCGTCGGAAACGTCGCCCCGCTCTGCGGCGGCCGAGCTCTGGGTCGATCGATGGGCACACCCTCCAATACGAGCGCCAGGACCTTCTCAGAATTCGTCGCTGCCATTTCGGAGATCCCGGAGGGGCCTGAAGGCCGGGCAACGCGGAGATGTGCAGATCAAAGTTGACCGACCCCGAGGCCAAGTCGTGTGTTAAATCTGTCTACCTCTGACCAGAGTCCTCCTGGCGACGGCGGTGCTTGTGAGTATTCTGGGAGCGAGCGGCCTGAGAGCCGGGCAACGCGGAGATAGGCAGTAGATCCGAGTCGACTACCCGCCGAGGCCAGGGCGCGGTGCTGGTTAGATCCTCGCTTTTTCTCCGCCGACCTTGGCTTCTGGAAGCTTGCTTCAGTGCGCACTCATCCATACAGTGTACACTCGTCGTCTAGAAAAAGGAACTTTAGGAGGAGTTGTTGAGAGAGGCACGTCTGTCAACCAAAAAAGGTCAGAGCGTGGATCGACCTGGTGAATCGCCATTCTTCGCATGTTCTACGCCTGGTAGTGGTGCTGTCCTGCTGCTCTCATCACTCTGTTGAATTCTTATTATTCCATGATTCTACTCTGGTCGACTTCCATCCTTATTTTCGACTCATCATCCTCGCAACGTCACGCGGAAAATCACAATGTAATGCCATAATAATTCACCGCGCATCGTGATCTACGACACAAGGACGGTGCTGCGACCACATGTGTAAACATGGATGCATGCATGAGAAATGCGGAACGGAAATATGCATGCATGCATGCATGCATATTCATATTCACGCGTGCACGCATGCTGCAAGGGAACATGGAACTTAAACGTGCGCGGCGGACGCGGCTTGAGTAGGAGTGGTCTGGTCAAAGTTTCGAAATTCAAATCTCGAAGGGGCCGGTCGCGAGTGATGTCGTGTGCGTTTGAGAACATATATGGCGTCGGGAGAGACGCGCACGCACAGACGCTAGCACAGAAAAAAGAGAATGATGAGTTTAGCGAAGCATGGTGTCGGGGACGGGGGCCGCGCCGCCGTCGAGAGGTGGGTTGTTGGTGAAGCCAGTCATACCGAACATGGGCGCGAAAATCTTGACGCCGCCGATGCCCATGCAGTTGGTGTAGAATTCGGCGGGGCGCTTGCCCTCGCACTCCGAACCGCAGAGGCCGCAGGCAAAGGGCGCCGTGCAGTTCCCACAAAGCCAGAAGCAAATTGGCGGTCCGCAGGGAAAGCCGCATTTGCCGTCGCAGGTCATGCACTTGAAGACTGGATCAAACTGGGTGGCATCCCAATAAATGTACTCGCCGTAGCCAATCTTGACGGTCATCGGGCGGACGGCCCAGTCTTTTTCCGGGTGCAAAGGCGCGTGCGGCTTGAGAGGCTTCCCGAGGACAAAATTGACCGCGTTGGCCGCCGTGTCGTTGGCCTGCTTGTCGAGTTTGGGCGCCGAGAAACCCTGGCCCTTGTCGTTGACGCCGATCGCGAATATCTCTGGGTGCTCCTTCGACTGGAGACAATCGTTGGTCATGATCTCACCCTTGGCGTTGAGGAGGTCGTCTGGAAGAAAGTCCGTCGCGAGGCCCTGGCCAAAGGCCGGAAGAAAGACGTCGTACTCGAGGTCGCCGCCGTCGATTTGGATCGCGCCCTTGGTTTTTAACGGTTCGGTGCCGGCGCTGCCCTTGAGGATCTCGACACCCTGGGCCTCGAGGACCTTGACAAATTTTTCCCGGAGACTGTCGGGATACGCGTCCGACATGAGCTGTCCCGACCTCGAAAGCAGGACGACGCGACAACTAGGGTACGCTTTTTTTATATCCCCGACGTACTCGAGACCCGTCGCTCCCGGGCCCGACACCACCACAGTCTTTGCCGCGGCGATCGCTGCCCCCCATTCTTCCACTTCCGCCTTGCGCTCCTCGTACGTGCACCCGAGTTGCCGCTGAATCAGGGGGATCTTGTAGCCGAGAGCGAGAACGAGAGCGTCGTACTCGAGCTCTTTGCCCGACTTGAGCACGACAACACTCTCCTTCGGACGCACCTCGACGCACACGTCGTATTCGTAGCTGACGCCCGTCACCTCGAACTTTTCTTTATCGCGCGACACAAACTTGTAGTACTCTGCGGGATTGGCAAAAAAATAGGTTGCAGACAGGTTCCACTCCAAAAAGTCGTGCGCAAACACCGCGATCACCTCCACCCGACCCGTCATCTTCTTCGCAATGTGCTTCAAAGCCGAGCACCCGCTCACCCCCATTCCCACGGTCACGATCCTCTTCGGCTTCTCTGTCATTTTGGGAACAACCAAGTTCAACGCCGCCCTTTCTGTATAGGACTCCTAATATTCGAATAATAATAAGAGCGTGGTGGTGTTTTGTTTTTAGTTACTCTAATAACGGCTTTCTTCAACGGCACCAACACCACCACCACTGGTTTTCGGTTTTCTTTTTTGAACTAAAAAGAACCTACTACGGTTTTTTTCTTCTATTCGTTGAAACAGAGAAAGGAGAGCCAGCCATCATCCACTACTGCTGCAAGTACTTGGTGGAGGCGGTGGTCAACCACGCATTCATTCATTTATTTCGTGTTGCTGCTCAAGCTCGCTTCCTCCTCCAACGGTAGTAGCGCCGCTGGTGCTGCCAGAGGAGGAGGAGGAGGAGGAGGAGGCCGACTTTTCTTCCCGACCAGCGGCGACGGCTTCTTCGCGGGCGTCGAGGCACCAAGCGAACGATGTTTGTTGCTGGCCTCGAGGAAGGCCCGCGCCTCGAAGGTCACGGCCTGATGTTCGGCTGCCGCGATGTTCAACGCGGAGGTCTCAATTTCGAGCCGGAGTAGCTCGACGCGCGCGTTCGCCCTGGACGCGGCGGTGAGCGCCTCCTGGATCCGCTGCTCTGCGACGCGCAGCCGCTCGAGTGCGTTCGATCGATCCTCCGACCGCAACCGTCGACGACGCCTCTCGGGGTCATCGAATATTCCACCACCGCGCCCGGCGGAGTTCTTCCCGCGCGGGGGAGCGACGCGGCGTCGGCCTCGCATCTTTTCTTCGCAGGCCTCCTCCTCCAAGCGAGCACGATGCGACGAGGATTCTGGTGGAGACACGATAATGCGATCATCACAACCGGAGGAGGCCGGGTTTTTTAGACGACGACCAACGTTGGCGGCGCGCGTCTCGGTTCGCCCGCGCTTCCGTCGCTCGTCCTCGCGGCGTTGGAGACGCCCGAAGGAGTGCGACGAACGCCGCATCGTGCGCGCAGCTATCGCGGCGGCGTTCGAGGCGACGCGCGCAGCCCCGGAGGCCCGGGAGGCGACGACTGTCGCGCGGACGGCGGCGCTCCAGCGAGCGGCGCCGAGAGCCGCGGCAAAAGCTATCTCGGCGGCCTCGCGGGCGACGACCTCGGCACTCGAGCAAGCAGCATCCAGAGCCGCGACGCGAATGGCTGCGTCGACATCTCTCGACGCAGCAGCCTCTTGGTGGCGGCGGGCGAGGAGCGCTCGCGCGGCGGTGACGTGGGCGTCGGTCGCGTCGGCCTCGATCGTATTGAAGGCGGGGTCGCAAAGAGCCCGCTTGCAGCGTCGCGTCGCGATAGCGCGGGTCCGCGCGCGGTGCGCGACTTTGCGCATCTGCTTGAGCGCGTTTTCGTCCCCTGGCGAGAGGGCTCGCGCCTCCTTTCGGAGCGCCTCGCCCTCGAGCGCCGTCGCCCGGCGCAGGGCGGCGCGGTCGTGGCAGGCCATCGACTTGCGATTGACGTTTTCGAGCCACGCGAGCTCGCGTCGTCGGCCGCGGACGAAGGTCAGTCGCAGCGGCCGGGGCGCGTCGCGCACCGCCTTCTTAAGGGCCGTAAATCTCCGGACGCCTAAGGTCGCGAGCCTCGACAATAACAACGAAAAACAACGTACGGTGCACGTCGTCGTACTCGGCGTCGTCGCGGATCGCAACCGCTTTGCCGTTGATTTTGACGAGCTCGTCGGTGGGTTTGACAATCGACGTGGCTGGTTCCGCGTCCTCCACCGTGAGCTTGCACCAGGGCCGATCTCCGTAAGCCTCGGTCGGTCGTCGCGCGAGGGCGAGCGTGAGCCCGAGCCGCGTGTCCTCGAATACGGCCTCGTACGCCTCTCCCGTGGCCTCCGCCGCCGCCGCGTACGCTTCGACCGCCTGGCCGATCAGTTCAGTTCATTACCCTTCGCACGGATTTTTCATCATACCTCGACAGCCATCTGCGCCAGGGCCGCATCGCGCAACGACCCTCCCGGCGGCTTTCGTTTCTTATTCTCGAGGTCCTCGAGGTTGATGAATGGCCGAACCGAGTTCCTCCTCGTACGATACAGAGATCCACGTAGAGCATAGGCCATATCGCCGGGCCCAGCTCTCTCTGTAATCTATGTATACTGCCACGCGAAAGGCCCTGGGTTTCTTTCGTACGGGCATGGATCAAAAAGATCTGAGGTGGGGTATGCCAGCGAAAGCGACACCCGCCGCCGAAGACTGTGCGAAAGCGAACGAAACCCATAATGGCACCGCCGACCGACCGACCGACAGACGACGACGAAGGACGAGGCGTGGGACCACCGGGGGGGGTGAAAAAAAAGCGAGGGGACGGCGCTACCTACCTACCTACCTACCTACCTACCTACCTACCTACCTCCGAAGCTTGGCTTTTGCGTCGTCGATGAGCTTCTTTGCCTTGTCCGTGGGCCTGATGGCGTAGGCCTGTTCGGCGTAATGGAGGGCGTCGCCAAAATTTGAGCGGGGGGGCGTGCCGAAGATAGCGCTGGCGATGGTTCGTTCGAGATAGCCGAGATTGCTGAGCTTGTAGGACCATTGGCCCAGGGCGAGCTTGACGGTGGCGTCGCCCGGGAGCTTGTCGCTGGCAACGTCGAGGGCGTCCTTAATTTTGTAGCTGTTGCCAATTTTTTTTTTGGTCGAGACGTAGTCCCCGACGAGACCGAGCATGATGCCGTACCACTTTTGGGTGTAACCGCTGTCGGGCGCAAGGGCGACAGCTTCCTCGGCGGCGGCGAGACCAGCCTCGACGCAGGATTTTCGCTCGGTGTCGGTCGTCGTCAAGTCTGAGAGGTCGCAATAGACGCGGGCGAGGCGCCAACGGAGGTCGGCCCCGTCCGCGTCCGACCCGACAGCTTTTTGGAGCGTCGCGAGAAGCTCGTCGTAGTTTTGCGCATCGTGGAGTTCGTCAGCTTGCTGGAAGAATAGCTCGGCGTCGGTGGGACTGTCCTCCTCTTCGAAGGCGACCTCGTGCACCACTTCGGCGGGGGGGTCGATGTCGAGCCCCGAAATGGGCTCCTTGCGCCGCCTGCCGACAAACCCCCGCACCTTCCGCACGACGGTGCCGATGATTCGCGTCTCGACGGCGCGTCTCCGGACGTGGGGCTCGAGCACGAACCCGCTTGCTCCAAGTAGGCTCATCACCAATGCAACAAAGATCATCATCATCACAACGTCAGGGTAAGGGAGCAAACTCCAGGGGTAACAAACAACAACTGGTGATTATCGAGGTGTGCAACACCAGTGACGACGGAGACGCACGTCGTTCGCAGAGGACGGTAGAGAGAGGCCGATGCGTATCTGTAGGCGTCGTCCCGGCGATCACAGAAATGTGCCTGAGCGTAGTGCTGTTGCTAGAGGTGGGCGGTTGCTTCACCACCCTCGACATACTGGAGGAGTACCCGCGAGGATAGTACATGGGCCCGCTGGCATGTGTGCCGCCGCGATTGAGAGAGCGCGGTAAAGAAGGTGCGTCTGTGCCGCCGTCGCTCTCTCGGCAGCGACGGGGCAACATCCTGGAGTGGCCAGTGTTGAAGCCAATCCCGCGAGCGACGCGATAGAGGAGACCGCCTAACTTGTCACTTCCATCGGCGAAATCGCAAACCACAAACCTCAGTACAGGCCCAAACTCCGCGACGCGATCTCGAAACGAGCCACGCGCGGCGGCCGGATCGACTCCGCTGAATTTTACGTCGGCGCGCGCAACGTACTCGCGTGGGATGATGCTGGCTCCCTCGACGACCGGGCTCGGGGCACCATCGCGGCGGCGAGCGATGTTAGTGGCCGGGTACCGCGTCGGAAAATAAACGATTGCTTGAGCTCGACGAGGCGGAGACCGCCCGGGGTAGGCATTTATTTCCAAGGGCGTCGCGATAGACGAACCTCGACGCGGACTCGAACGCGAGGCACATCGGCGTGGGGCGGGACACAATGCCAAAACAAGCCCCCCGAAGGCTCTACCGTGTGCCGGACGCCCCCCTCGTGCATGAAACCACTATGCACGTAAAGAATGGAGTCGTGCATGCGGGACCGAACGCCGTCGCGGTTGACGAGGCGGTTGTCCGCGTGAAAAACGGTCGAGAGGACCCGAAGGGCGTCGCCAAGAACGCCACGCCCGGACAGCGGGCCGGCGACTGCGGTCCGAGGAAGTTGGCAACAACCTCCGGGGAGTCGCTGTTCGATAAGGCCAAGGATCGCAAAGACCACCAGGCCACCCATATGCCGTGGAGAGCTGTCGTCTGCGGAAAGGAAGCAGGCCTCGCGGACGACATATCGCGCGAGCAAGCGAAGATCCGCCTTGCGGCGCTCGTCGCGGAGAGCCTCGCGTTACCTCGTCACCGCCCGCTGCACCTTTCAATGCGGCGCTCCGGCCGACACGTCAATCCGTCGCGGCCAAAGGGCCGGCGACCGGCAAGCGCCACGAAAAGCGCGCGGAGACGTTGGCAAGAACGTCGCGAGAGCCGCGAAGCACGAGCCCGCGTTGGACGAGTCGTAAAAGAAATGCGCGCCAGCAAGGGCGCGAGTGGCTCTCAGAAGCCGTTCCACTCGTGGCAGGAGAACGGACGAGCACGCGAGAGAGGATCGCCCAGACGAACGCGGCAAAGGCCGCATCAGCGACGTCTGCGCGCGAGCGCAATCCCAGGCCGCGCACTCGGCCGAGTAAATGCAAGCGGCGCTGCGCGAAGGGGTTCGCAACCACAATGTCGCCGGCAGAGCTTAGCGCTGCGTGACAGCAGGATCGCGGCAACAAAATTAAGGAGGGCCACGCGGGTATCGTGTCCGGATAGGCGTGCTCGGTGAGCGAAAGGGGCAACGCAGGAGTGCGCTAGGGCTAAGGGGGCATGTCGCAAGCGAGACGCGAGTGCATTTTGGACGGTCAAAATTTCATTGCACATCTTGTCAGCGCTCTGGATGGTCAATTGCCAACGCGCGAAAACAGAAAAACATCGGGGTTCATTCCGACCATGAAAAACGCCAACCGTGATGCCCTCACCCACATATCATGCCGCGGAGCGTTCGAAAGGAACGACCGTCCTCTGCGCGCCACTCCACCAGATCCTGGACGGTGGGGTCTTCAGAGACGCGAAGACCCTGGCCCCGGACTTAGAGCTCGCACCCTTTGTCCATCTCGCGCCTCGATCTCGCCACCATACGCCCCTGTCGCCAGCACGGCGGCACGAATGGGGTCGACCAGGGCGTTGTTATCGAAGAAAAAGCGGGCACCGCAGCCCCCGAGAGGGCGGAGCCGGTCTTCTGAAGCCTTCTGCTCGGGGTAGGCTGCGACGGCGCAGACAGCTGGCCGGGAAGGTTGTCATTCCCTGGCGCTCGCCATTCTCCGAACGAAAGGGCCACCGCGTACCACGGGCGTAGTAATGGGCGCCAACTCGGCCTCTGCAAGGCGCCCGAGCGACGCAAGGTTACCCTGAGCTGTGTATCACGCTCGGCACGGTTGAAGCTCCCTCCTCATCGAACAAACTCGATGCGAAGCTCAGACACAGAGGCGCAAGCCAAAGACAAATTGAGAGATCCCGTGAGCGCGCCGACGCTGCACTGAACAGGATAATAGTGCGCCGCAACGTCGTCACGAATAAATTTGCAACGCGACAGCGACTCTCGCGCGCACGCAGCCCATCCCAATAGGCAGCGCGTCCGGCACCGCACCCGCGCGGACTCGAGGGCTGGCACGAGGGTTAAGGTTTTTTATTACCCTGGTGATTAACGTCACGATGATGGACCAGGAGGCAACACGGGCCGTGTCGGCGCAGGTGCGGAAATGGAGCAGGGAGCGATGGCGGGTAGCGTTGCGGGTCGAGTGCGCGCCCCTCGAGTCGAGTTTCTCTGAGGAGCTCCAGCACCTCCTGGCTCAGGAAGAGCGGTTAACGGCGCTGGGCCCCGAGGCGGTGAGCTCGGAGAGCCACGCGCTGTGCGGCAAGATCGAGGAGATGATCGAGAACGAGACGCGGCGGTACTTCGAGACGCAGTGTCGTCATGGACTGGAGAGCTGGCGAGCGGTCTTCGCTCGCCAGGAGCGCGAGCAGCGCTCGATCGAGATAGAGCTCGAAGGAAAGGTCGCTCGACTACCCCCCGCCGGCGAGGTCGAGCCGGCGTTGGAGAAGGAGCGTCGGTTTCAGGCCGAGGAGGACCGGCTGCGTCGGCGCGCCCACGAGGACTGGGCCGAGACGCAAGGTTACGACCTCGACTGCGCGTTCGGGCTCCAGCTCGCGCGGATAGACGCCGACTGGGCGGCGTACGAGAATCGTCTGCGCTCGGAACCACTCGAGAACAAAAAAAGCAAGCCGCGGTGGCACAACAAGGAGAAGCAGTCGCGGCTGGCGCACACGGCGCCGGTCTTGGAGCCGAAGGGGTCGCGCGGCGACGACAACCTCGAGCGCGCGATAGAGCGCGTCGCCTTCCAGCAGACCAACGCGAAGAAGTGGATCCGGCGCCAGGCGATGCGAATGCACGTCCAGCTGCGCGCGTGCCGCGCCGTTCACTCGGCCGTCGCGGCTTTGTGGCGGTCGCACGACGACTTCAACCAGCGACTCGTGGCTCTCGCGCGCGATTTCGACGCTCGAGGCAAGACTCGTGCTGAGATCGAGCCCGCGACGCGCGGCTTCCTCGCCGCGGACGGAAAAGCAACCCCCGACGTGGTCCAGAAGCGCCACGACCCAATCGTGCCCAAGACCATCATCGCCTTCCCTTCCCCCGGAGACCCGCGATTACGTCCCAAGACCGTCGCCTCTTTTTCCTCGTCGTCTTTGAGACATCCCTTGGCGGTTGACTACAAGGTGCGACGCGGCGACAAGCAGGGTGCAGTGCCGACCCCTCTCGCTTCCACGGCCAGACACCGCCCGCCCTCCTCGCTTCCGCTGCCGAAGAGTCCGTGCGGCGGTCGACGGTAGAGCTGCGAGCTGCGAGCTGCGAGCAGCGAGCAGCGAGCAGCGAGCAGCTTCGCCGCGAATCTCTCCACCTGGCACAAAACTTTGGCCCACGCCAAACAGTCCGGTCCGACTGCCCCCGAGGAGGGAGTGGGGACATCCTTCCTGCTATATAACCACGCGGCGGCGGCTCGGGGCATATTAACTAAGTCCCGCCGTTGTTGCCGGGGGTCTTCTTCTTCTTCTTCTTCTTCTTCTTACAGGGGGCGGCGTCTACAAGGGGGTATCGCGTGAACAGTAGAAATTATTCGCGTGGCGCGTGCGGTCTCGACTTCGGTCGCGCATGGCCTGACGCGGTGCTGACGCGGTTGTTCGTGGAGAGAGGAAAAGGATGGTTAGTCGTCGAGGTCTTGGATGTCGTCGTCATCATCATCCTCCTCCTCCTGGGAGACCTCGTTGAGCATGCGATCGATGAGGTCCTGAGCGGCAGCGTCCTCGTCTTCTTCTTCGGGTTGGTCGTCTTGCGGATCGAGGGCCTTGCGATGCATGTTTTCGAGTTCTTCTCTCGCCGCCCGCTCGCGCGCCTCGGCCTCCTCCTCCATCGCGAGTTCCTCGAAGGAGGGGCGCTGGAGCTTGTCGATGTCGTCCTTAGCTTGTTGCGAGGTGTCGGCGAGGAGCTTGCCTTCGTATAGATCGGCGACAAACTCTTTCTGGGCAGCGACGAAGGTGTCGAAATCCGAGGGCTGGTTGTAAACGTAGACGACGAAGGAGAGCAAGGCCATTACGAGCGCCGAGCGGTAGTAGCGCTGGTTGGGGGCCCCGGATTCGAACGAGTAGGCCGGCTTGAAGGAGTCGATGACGGAAAGCGACTCGTCAAACAAGTTCGGGAAGATCCAGAACTCGTAGCCCATGATCCACAGCCAGAGAAATAAGGTCCCGCGAATGATGATGAAGACGATCATGAAGATAAGCAGGGTGACCGAGCAGTACCAGAGGTAGACCTTGAGGACGTGCGGCCAAATCGGGAAGCAGGTGACGGCGAGCATGCCGACGATGAGGAGACCCGTGAGAAAGTGCGAGAGGCCCTTGGCGCCCTCGAAGTCCCAGACATAACAGGCCGACGCCTCCCACTTCTGCGACTCGGCGAACTCCAGCTGCCCGCGGCCAGTGCGCGTCGACCGGTGGATGAATCCTTCGCGCAGCAACGCCGCGCACACCGCCGTCGCTTCCTCGACGTCCTTGGCCTCGAACGGCCGTCGCTTCTTGGCGGGCTTCTTTTTGAGGGGCCTCAACGCCGCGATACCGCTGCTGCTCCCGGCGCTGTCGCCCGCGACGTCGCCAAGCAACGTCGTTATCAGCTTCTCGCCACGGAAGTACTCGACACGCCGATCCGTGTCGTGGTGCCCGCGCATCCGCTCGATCGCCTGTTTCACGGGTACGCCGTTCCCCGACCGGCAGAACTCGGCAATGGCCTTGAGCATCTCGGGCGAGTCAAACGTCGCCATCGACAAGGCTGGCGACTTGAGGTTTTGACAAATTCTGTGGGTTACCCTTTCTTAGTTATTACATCAACTAGTGAGGGGGTTTTAGAGTAAACTCAAAGGTTGTTAGCGGCGTGTGTGGATCAAATCAGCTTAAATATAGCCTCGTTCAGTCTGCTCCGATTCTCGGTGTTCGAATTATTCGCGTCACGAACAAGATCGCGAAAGAAAGAAAGAAAGATCGCGAAAGAGTGGTGGAACTAGCCCTAAGTGGCCTTTTTTGACTCTCTCGACGCGAGCAAACGCGGTTTACCTCGCCCTCCTCCCCCGTACTATTTGTTCTGGAAGAAGAAGAAAACGCGGCCGTTTATTGATGTCAGAATATGGACGGCAAGAAGAGAAGAGAAGAGAAGAGAAGAGAAGAGAAGAGAAGAGAAGAGAAGAGAAGAGAAGAGAAAAACTTGAAGGAGTAGGAAGACCGACACGACCTCCCTACGAGTAGGCGGCGTAGGAGAAGTAGACGGAAGCCCACATAACGAGGACGACGAGGGAGTGCCAGAGTTGGATTCCGAAGCGGTTGACGTCGATGATGTTGAGGCGAGTGGCTTCGACCCTGATTTTGACGGTGGCGGCGGTATAGAAGGTAGCCCAGAGGAGGTAAGTGTCGCGGAGGAGCTGGGCAGCGGAGACGTTGGTCGTAAAGACTTCGACGACAGCGAGGGTCGTCAGCAAAATTCCCAAAGTAGCGTACATGAGCTTCCAATAGATCTCTGCGGCGCGCCACGTCGTCTAGAAAGAACCAGACGTACGTACCTGCGGTGCGGCCCACGGCGTCGTCCTTGTAGATGGGTAGAAAAAACTGCTCATTGAGGGTCTGGGGGAAGAAAAGTCCGAGGACGTAGGGGGACACGGCGGCGAGGAGCATCAAGTAGCCGACGATCAGCGCTTCCTGCTGGACGACGGTGAACGCGGATCCTGAATACGTCCCGCCAGAGAGGCCCTCGACGAAGCTCTGGAACTGTTCGTCGAACGAGTCGGGCAGGAGCCCGGCTGACAGCCGCGTCGGCGAAGAGCCAACCCCGACAACGCCAGCATAGCCGCCGCGAGAGTAGTGGCTGTGATGTAACCGGCCGCGACTCAGCTGACTCTGCAGCAACGCGATCCGCATGCTTTTCTCTTCAAGCTGGACTTGGGCTCCTTCCTCGAGGCGGTGGTTGAGGAGGCTGCAGGATGGTTGCAGCAAGTTGCCGAGAACGACAACAAACAAGACTCGCGAGGCGTCAAGAGATCCTCGAAGAATAACATTTTTTTGCGATCCGTTGCGATAAGTTGGAGCCACTAGTGGAAACTTATTAAAAAATTATGACAATGTTGTTCCGGAAATCGCATCTTCTTCGATGCAAGTGAGGGGGTTTGGATATGGAGTCTCATATTATGATGTAGGCGGCGCGTGGAGATGTTCAGATGCGAAGCGAATATGAATAAAATAAAGCAGACGACTGACTACTACCTTGGAGGCGGGGCGCATAAGCATATGCTCATATGCCGCAATCATCATCATCATCAGAATCCGTTGCTGCTCTCTCCTAAATATCGGCGACAGTGCAGGTTGCTCGTGCCACGTCTTTATCGTCGCGAACGGTGGTGGCGTCGAGTGCCTCATGCTTGGCCGGGCGCCGAGCAGCCTCTTCTCTGGCGGCGCGCTCTTCGAGCGCGGTGTGCGCGCAGCGGAGGACGAACTGCGATAGGAAGCCCGAGAGAATGGCCCCGGCGAAGAGAAGCCACGAGCCGTGATGGATCTGTGTCACCACGTCAAAGCACTTGTCGTCGCCGTGTAGTTGCTTGTTGAGGTACTTTTTGAGGATTTTGTTGATCGCGTCGCACTTGTCTCCCACCTAAATACCAACACGACGTAATCAAAAGAAGATAACGGCGAATTTACCATGAACTGCGCGAATTGCGAAATCTCGGTGATGGAAGCGATGATGGCGAGCATGAAGACGTCGAGGGCTGCCCACGCGTTGACCACCTCGCATAGTCTGAAGAAGTAGGACATGGACTCGTAGCTCATCGGGACGAGCCACAACACGAGGAGGACGGGCGGGAGGATGACGGGAAACGCGAGCGCGTAGACGAAGTAGACGGCCGAGAGCGAATAGGCGTCGGGTCTGTGGGGGTGCTTGAACGACCCTGGAACTTTCCTGCCCAGCGAGACCATCGAGTAATACTCCTTCGAATCGTTCCCCATGAGCAGCCCCGCCAAACCGCGAATGTCAAAGTCGAAAGCGTTGATGTCCGAGCCGACGCAGACGAGCACGAGCGTCACCACGAGCCCAGCGACGACGCCGTACCGCGTCCATGCGGGCAGCGTGACCGGCTCCTCCTCGTCGTCGAAGTGATGGAGGCCTCGTTCTTCCGAGGAGGGCTCGTCGCGACTGAGACGAGATTCCGTCGGAGCGCGACCGCACGCGACGGCGCGGTCCTCGTCGAACGAGTGCGCGACGAGCGAGTAGCGCTCGACGTTTTTGGTCTTCGCCGCCGGGTCTTCTTCTACTTCTTCTTCTTCTTCTTCTTTCTTGGAGCAGGCGCGATGCAACGAAACTTCCCGACGGTGAAAGGCCAGGATCGCGTGGCCCAGGATGAGAGAGAGACACGTCGCCGCGACGAAGATAAAGAAGGATGGGAGCGCGTCGACGTAGACGTTGACGACGACCGCGTCGTCGAGATACCCGTTTTGATCGTTGATGCCCACCGAGACGTGGAAATGGAAGGCGACCATCATGAGCGTCATGACGTAGCTATCGACGAGCGACCACTTCCCGAGCGCGTCCAGCCAGATGAGAACGAGCTCGCGCGTTTGCGGGGTCATGCGGCAGAGCGTCGCGCGATCGAGGAAGAAGCCGCACCCCGTCCCTCGGTCGACGCACGGCGGCGCGACCCAGCACGCGAACATGGCGACCAGCTTGACGTAGGGCCAGCCGCCCGAACAGAGGGCGATGAGAAACGAGAGGGGGTAGACGCCCGCCTTCCACATGTCGTGCACCGAGTTTCTCAACGAAAACTTGAAGAGCGAGCCGAGGTTGTAGTGGAGAGGTCCGACGCCCGGCACGTGCTCCAACAACGTCAACTCGAGATCGACGCTCGCCGCGTACGTCGCGTTCGACCACACGAATAGTCCCGCGTTGGACGCGAGTAAAAGCGGCACGACGACGCGCGCGCTTAGCGGCACCAAAGTCGACGCGGCGAGGCACGACCTGGGAGGCTGGTCGCCGTCCGACGACCGCGAGAAGACGATGTTGTCGAGCATATCTTCCGAAGAGGCCGGCACCTGCTGCTGGTGGGAAAGCAACGCTGCCTCCAAAGGAGGCTCCTCGAAAACCGCGGGGTTAGCCTTCTCCTCCTCGTAGCCGTACTCGGCGTAGTCGGACGCCGCCGCGTCCTCGACGCCGGTGGTTGCATCGCAGCAAGAGTGCCAGACCACCAAACCCACGTAGAAGAGCAAGATCACCCCCACGACGACCATCATCGCGACGGCGATCAAGAGGAGCGTCAGTTTGTGGTTGGAAAACTTCTTCTTCTTCTTCTCGTCGTGGACATCGGCCGAGTAACAGGTCTCCATTTGAGAAATGTACCGGTCGGACGAGGCCGTGTTGAGGACCGAGAGGATCGCGTCGCCGTAGTTGGCGGCCAGCTCGGACACCACGGCCATCACCTCGTCGAGGAGATCCGCGATCGTCGCGTCCGCGGCGCCGTAGCCCGTCACGTTCCACGAGACGCTCGACGCGGCCAGTTTGAGGCGGTCGAACCACAAAGGAGACGCAAACGCCTCTCGGAGCCGACAGTCGAGGGTCAAAAGGTCATCCACCGTCGCCGCGTACCACGACTCGGCGAGCGCCTCCAGCTCGGCGTCGATCAGCCAGCTCGTCGAATTGGCGTCGAGCTCGAACGTCGCCGCCGACCCCAGCCGAACGGTCGCCGTCAGATCGCCGATGGCGCCGCTCGACTCGAGGCGCGCGCCGTGGTGCGAACCGTCCCCTCCCGAGAGGAGCGTCAATTCGCTGAAGGTGTCGAGTCCGCCAAACGACACGTCCGCGTCGATTCCGCGCCGATTCCCTCGAGCTCCGACAACAACGACCGGCGACGTTGTCTTCTTCTTCGTCTTGCCGTATAGGAGGCAGCTCGCGGCGAAATCGACCGCGTCGGCGCTGACGAGCGCGTCGATCGCCCCGATGCCGACCGACTCGTTCCAGCGGACGAGCTCCTCGCCAGAAGACACCGACGCCGAAACGCACGGGATGTCGTCGAGCGCGGCCAGAATTGCTGCCAAGGCGTCGTCGACGAGGCCCCTCGCCACGCCGTCGACCACGCAGTTGACGACCGAGTCTACGGCGCTCGGGAACGCCTCGAACAGCGCCGCGACGATGGCGTCGACCGTCTCGTCGACGTCAGACTCCAACGCGCCAAAACGCCTCGGCGCGAGTATCCGGGGCGCGCCGAAGGTCCGCGCGGTCAGCTTGGCGACGGTATCGTTGACGGCGACCACGGAGCGCGCCACGCACGCTCCTGGGGAGTTCGTCAAGGCGCCCAAACTCGTCGCGCCCAGGGTCGCCGGGCGAACGGCGAGCTGCGCCGTCGTGCTCGCCGCCAGGTCCTGCAAGTCCCAGCGCACGGCCAAGTTCTCCTCCAAGAGGGACGACGGGCCGCTCGGAGTCGCCGTCACGCGAAACTCAAAAGACAAGTTCGTCCAACCCGGCAAGTCCAGCGACGCCTCGAGGCTCGCGTTGGGCGCCGTCCGGACGACTGCCGCCGCGGTCTCGGAGGCGAAGCTGACGTTGGCGCGCTCGAGCGCGAACGTCGCGTTCCCTAACGTTCCGACGCGGAAGGTCGTAGTTCCCGGGTCTCGCCGCGACAAGCTGCGCGTCGCCGACCGGCGAACCGCGCAGGTCGCGAGGTCGGAGGCGACCGCGGCGACCGAATTCGCGGTCGACGACGCCTCCCAGTCGAGAACGCCGTCGAGCCTCGCGACCCGCGCCGCGGCCGCCTCGAGGCGCCGGTCGGTCGCCTCGCATTCGTCTTCGCACGACCGCAGGAGCCTGTCCCCAGCTTGTAACACCGCGGTCAGATTGTTCACCACCAGCGGTCGAATCCAGCCGCACAACTGCTCGTCGAGGCTCCGAGAGAGCTCTCGAGAGATGACGCCCTCCAACAACTCGAGAAGGTAGCCCGCGAGAGACGAGGCGCCCTCGAACTCGAGAGCGATAGCAAGCGACGTTTCGCAAAACGGCAGACTCGCCGTCGCCGGCCAGCCGGCATACTCATCGTCGGTCCCTACGACAAAAGAAGCCCCGACGCTCGAGTTCCCGACGCTCGCGGTCAGCGTTCCGGAACCGCGCGGTCGACGAAAGTTGTTCGTCGCTTCGAACGACCACGCCCCGTCGCACGCGAACCCGACGCCCCCGATCGACACGTTCAACGTCGCCTTCACAGTCGGCACCGTCTCCGCGCGACTTCGGACCGACCCCACGGCGAAATGTGTACACGTCGTGTCGGAAACCGTGATCTCCAGCCCGTCGGCGGTCACGTCGATCTCGGGCACGCTGATCGTTAAGTTCCACAGCCACTGCGACAGCCGATCCGGCGATGCCGACGAGACACCCAACGCCGCCGCGCCGCCGCCGCACCCATTGCCACATAGGGCCGCGGCGACGGCGGTCAACCCGACCACAACTCGCATCGATTGTCTGATTGGCTTTCTGTACTCTCCGTTATGATGTCATCATTGCCTTGTTGCAATAGGATGGATCTGGGGGGGGTCAGCGCGTCCCAAGTTGTTGTGATGCGGCGGCGGCGGCCAACGTGTTGTAAGGCCGCAAGGGCCGATCCCGAGATTTGATTGTGTCCCCCCTGGGAAGAGAAGAAAAGAGAGCGGTCGCGTCGTCGTCGAGGTCTCGTCCGTCGTCCGTTCCGAACGCGTCTCCTCCTGCGCTTTATATATCATCATCTCTAATGTTGTCTGTCTGTCTGTCTGTCTGTCTGTCTGTCGTCGAGTTGTGTGTCGCTGCCTTGGTCGGATGACGCGGTGGTTATACAACTATTCATACGTCACCACCGTAGACAACTTGAGGCGCAAGTTGTTGGTGATCCCTCCGACCGCGTCACCGTCTTCGCGACCGCGGCACGCTCCGGCGCCGCGTCGTCGTCGTCGGTAAGCTGCACGATATCCCAAGCAAGCGACTCTCCCGCCGGTCCCGCCGTTGTTCTCCGCGTCGTCGTAAAAATCCACCCTAAAACTGCCTCCGCCTCCTCGACGAGAGGAGCGCGTTGCCCGAGGGCATCTCGTTGGCAGCAGGGGGTTGCGGCCTACGCCGTTTTCCCCTTCGTCGGGGGGGTCGGCGCACGCCGGGCGGGTCGTTGGCATCATTCGGCAAGCCCCTCGCAGCAGCAGCAGCAGCAGCAGCAGCACCGTTTTTGGGACATAGGCGCACCTCGAGGTTCGCGACAGAGGGCGCGTCCTCGAGAGCAAGGGCGAGCGCGGCGGCGAAGTCGTAGACGGCCCGGTCTGGCGCGTTGAGGCGCGCGAGAACGTCGACCTGGGCTGGCGTGAAGGTGATGGACTTGTCGCCCGGGCCAAAGGTGCGGCGGGTGTCCTCGGGCGCGGCGGGCTTGCACCAGCCGAGGCGTTTGTAGAGCTGAACGAGGGAGTCGTCGAGGCGCTCGAGAATCAGGACGGCGTCGAACTGGGCGAGCACCCGCATCGCGCGTAGCGCGTGCTCCTCGGTCACGCGGCCGGGCGGGATGCCGAAGAAGGCCTTGCGGCCCAGCAGAGAGCGCGTGTAGAAGTTGTCGACGACGGCGGGGCCGAGCTGGACGGGCTTTTGGGTCTTGACGCCCGCGTGCCGCAGCCAGCTCAACGCCACCTCGGCAGGGACGCGCTCGAAGCGGCAGTGCGAGACGATGCGAGGCACGGGCGCGCGGATGACCGTGGCGAAAAAGAAGCGGGACCGACAGCTCGCCAGCATCGAGACGTCGAGCCAGCGCTCGACCGCGAAAAACTGCAGATTGGACGCGGCGACCACGTTCGCGCGCGGCTCGCACGCGCCGTCGTCCCAGTCCCGGTTGCCGTAGCCCGCCTGCCCGGCCGCAAGCGTGCGGGGCCCGTCGCCAGGCATGTTGCAGTTGCGCCGCGGCGCCGTCAGCCCGTTGACGAACCGCGCGACGTGGCACACCGTGGTCCCTCCGGCTTTATGGAGGTGCAGAAAGTATGGGATGCGCGGCCTCGCGTCGAGCACCCGCTCCCGCGCCTCGGCGGCGAGTCGCCGCGATAGCCTGGTTGTTGCCTCCAAGTCCATCTCCACGAACGTTACGTTGCGGTCGAGCGAACCTAGGCGTGCTGGCGGCACGACCTCGCGTAACTTCCGGTGTCCAAATTTCGACAGGTGCTCGTTCGTCGCGTTAAGGGATGCCTGGAATAAGCTCTGCTCGGCGTCGCGCACTGAGGGTGGGGCGTGCCTCTTCCGTGGCGTCGCACGCAGACCCCGCCTCTCGGCCTCGTCCTCCCAGGGTCGAGACAAATCCCGAGGCCTAGACACGGCTCTGCGCACTGTGAGCGAGAAGCACACCACTAGCAACACGCATAGCCACCACCGCACGTGACGCACGCTCGTCTCGTTGCTGAGTGAGGGCCACCGCGGAGACGCGCCGCCGTCAGCAAACGATGGCCTCGTCATCCTAACGCCGGGCGCAGCCCTTACCCTAAACCTGCGTGCACGTTTGGTGGCCGAGTTTGTCCGGCGACCTCGCGCAACTCGGCCATGCTGAAGTTGACGTACGAATTGACACTTGTTCGGAGGGGCTTCGTTCGTCAACTGCTTGTTTGTGGTGATCTGAATTTTTTGTCGTTGGGACCTTGACCGTCATCTGCCTCTTCTTTCGTTGCCAACGCCGTCCGTGCGGCGAGGTTTCTTTCTACGAAGCACCAGTTTTTGATGCATCATGATATAGTGTGCTCCCTCCCACTCACGGCACTCCGCCACTTGAGCACACCTCACCTCACTGGATTCGGCGATGTCGCCAACCAATTCGATTATCACAAACCTCCTCTAGAAACAACGGAGAGAATCAACAAGTCAGCCGGTGCGGTGATGGTCAACAGCTCAGTAGTGTGTCCCCTAGTTGTCTATGTAGAAAGCCAGCCTTCGAGTAAAAAACAAACTCGGAGCAACGAAATGGTCAGGCAAAATCATCATCATCTACTTTGACCTCGGCGGCGCATATGGACAACCCCGCATTGATTTGATTTGATTTATTTAAGTCTCCTTCAGGAAACCGCAAAAAAATACTGTTGTTCAGGTCTACTGTTCAGGTCTATGATCATAAGTGCTAGCGTGGTCTAGGGAGTGGTGGCCTTGACGCCGCGCTCCCCCCCCGACGCCAACGGAGAGAGAGAGAGCGAGAAAACGAAGCTTGTTTTTTTTTTTCCCAGGAGAAGAGATGTGCGCACATCGTCGCCGCAGGGAGAGAAATGAAGCGACGCGTTACGTTCGCGCATCATACTCCAGGCACGGACGAGCAACGTTTTTTGGCGGATAAGCCCGTACCGCGTGGGGTATACATAAATAACGACGATTGCAGAGAAAAAAAGATCAGGGTGACCAGCCGTCCTTGTGAGGCATGATAGTCTCAGTGCGCGGTCGCGATACGCCGCGAAGGTGGATGGTCGTCGGGCCGTCGTCGGCGGAGGGGTGGCGTCCAAAGTATGGCTGGTCGATAAGCCCCTCGGGGAGCGTCTGATTCCGCGAAACGAGTGTTGCGGCCATGGTGTTGATGTACGCCGTCATTTCTCGTTCCAGATCCTCGGTGTTCATCAATCGTTCCTCTTGGTACCTGAGAGAGAGAGAGCGTCGACGCGAGAGAGTTCGCACGTCTCACTCGAGGAGGCCCTCCTTCTCCCACAGTTGGAACTCCTTCTCCTCGAGGAGGTCCTGCATCGTTTGCAAGCCCTCTAGCAATCGCTGCGGGGTAAAAGACGTTAGGCAGGCCGCGGGAAAGACGCGCCGTCGCGAGCTGGTGAAACGAGACGACCGACTCCTTGGTCAACTCGCGGTCGGTGGGAGGATGTCCAGCTTGGTCCTGGTCGATCTGGTGCGTGAGCTTGTTGAAGAGGTCGCGGTACTCCCCTTGCTCCTTTTCGAGCTGTTTGTTCTGTGTTTTTACGCTCTTTGTCTTTGCCGCCAAAAATCGCTCGATTCTCCGCGAATAGAAGTGATTCGACACGACAACACCCCCGAAAACCCCGGCCGCGCCGAGCACGAACATCATGAAGACCTTCCTCGGCATGATGAGGTGCTCGGACCCGCACACGATCATGGTCGTGCTGCCGGCCAACAATGTGAGAGGGTAAGGATGTGCGAGTGGTGGTGACCCGTTTCGGGCGGTGACGCATTCAGGAGGTCGACGCGACGCATCGTCGTCGTCGACTACTTGGACGATGGTAGTTTCGAAGAACGCGCTCGCGTGTCCGCCCAAGCTGGAGGACTACCCCAAGGGCAAATGGCTGCAGACGACGTGCCTCCTGGTGCTCATGCTGGGTGGGTGGGTGATGGCCTGGCTCTGGCAGATGGCCTTCACCTACACGGTCGGGTGGTTCTTGAAAAAGAAGCGACTCGAGCTCTGGAACGGGTACCTGTTCCGGTTGTTTTCGGCCGCGCCCGTCGCATATTTGACCCCGGGCGTGCGACTGCGGGTCACGAAGACGTCTTGGAAGCCGCCGCGCGACGTAATCGAGGGCAAGAAGGCCGTAATCGTGGCCGCAAACCATCGCTCCTTCATGGACCCCTTCGCCCTCGCGGGCGGGTTGCTGCCTCTCGAGACCAAGTACGTTGCCAAGGCCGAACTTTTCCAAGTGCCGTTCGGGGGGTGGGCCATGTATCGCGCGGGCGACCTCGCCGTCAAGTTCGACAAGAACAAGAACCAAGGCTGGGGCACCGTCAAGGGCTCGACCAAGGAACTCCTGTTGCAGGCGACCGACCAGCTCACCAGCGGCAACTCGATCGCCATATTTCCTGAGGGCACGCGCATGGGATTCGTTTCCGACAAAGCCCTCGAGGCCGGCCAGCACGAGTCAAAACTCATGGCCTTCAAGCCCCCCTTCTTTGACCTCGCCAAAAAGCTCGACGTTCCCGTTGTGTGTGTCGCGATGCGCGGGACCGACGAGGTCTGGCCCGTCGGCTCCAACATGATGCGGCCCGCGGACATTATCATCGACATCGCCGAACCCATGAATCCCAACGACTACGCGACCGATCAAGAATTCGCCGACGCTGCGAGGCTCAAGATGGGAAAGATGTACCAGGCCCTCTGCAAAGACTATTAACACATCCCCGTGGGCTTCTCCACTTTCGTTTCGACCGACCGCTCCGCGGCCGCTGCTACCTTGGAGCAATTCTCGCTCGGCCTTGAAGTACCCCCCCCCCCCCATGTTGCTCCTGACCATGTCCCGCTTTCTCTTGATCACCCTTTTCCCGACATTGTACTACGACCGCCCACGCGGCAACCCTGGAGTGCTCGGCCACCGCGCGCCACCGCGCGCAACCAAAATTCGACTCGAGGCAGATTGTCAAATCAAATCCAGTCAAGTCAAATCGTCCTCCCTTCAATACGCCCAGTTGCGTCGTCTGGTCAGTTGGTTGGTTGGTTGTCGTGGCCGTGAGAGGGTGCAGCACTTGTGCGGAACCATGGCGTGGGTTGCCGAAGCTTGGTTTTAGAGAGCAAGGACGCACAGTACAGCTTATTACCGCGGCAGATTCCGCCACGTGGGTCGGCAATAGCGCGAAGTCACAGCGTGTGGTCGCGCTGCCGTCGGGGATTCCCCGACGGTAGCTAGCGCGGGGCTGCAAGACGTAATGCTCCCCCCGCTGATGTCATCGCCAACAACAAGCCGATGAATTTTGAGCGCCTCTTCATCCCTCGCTGTGGCGGCAAAGCCGTGCCAACTGACGACACCATTTTCCATTGTTCCAAGGCGGATCCTACAGTCGACAACAGAGCACCCCATCTCTATAGTCACAACGGACGGAAGATAGGCGTTCCGTATCATGTCCGCCGCTGCCGCCGCCGATTCCTACTGTGGCTACAGGCTGACCGGCGTGCTGAGTTTCGCTCGGTTCCGTGTCGTTGTGTCCTTTTACGATCGGTATGACTCGAGCGTAGGTCGGGAGGAAGCTGCCGGACGAGGTGCGATGTGGCGTGTGCAAGCTGACTTGGAAGGCGGCGGCATCGCCGGAGGTGTGTCCTCACTGCCGTTGCGACCGGATCGCCGCGTGGCAACGCCTCGAGTCGGGAGAGATCATCGCACCAGGCGCCATTCTCGTTCCGCGGGACGCCACCGTGGATATGATCGCGATCGTGACGAGCGTCGAGCGCGTCAAGAAGCGTATCTCCGTCGTGGCGTTCGAGGGCGTCGCGCACCCAGAACCGCTGGAACTCGGGCTCGACGACGTCGTCCAATTGCACGTGGTCTCCGACGACCCACGAGCGGCGCGATTCTCCGAGTACGCGCTGTGTCCGTCGTGCGAGCAGGTCTTTCGGCTCGAGAATTGGGATCTTGATCTCGACGGTCGCGAGGAGATCGCGGAACGAAGACGCGCCATCGCCGCCGACCTCGAGCGCGCCATCGAGGAGAAGGCCCGCCTGAAGCAAAATAATAAGGTATCCAAGACGCCCAAGACCGCGGCAGCTATCCTCCGCGTCACGGCCGACATCAAGCGGTGGGACGCGGACTCGCGCGCGCTCGCGCGGCGCCTGCGCGCGCCACAACACTGGTGCCCCCGGTGTCTCTGCCGCGATTTCCCCCTCCTCCTTAGCTGAACAAAAAAAATTGTGACCCCCCTCACTCATCCTCATCTAATCTCCGTCGAAGAGAGACGCGATGTCGCGGAGCTCGGTTGGCGTCAACTCGAGCGCGGGCGCGAGGAGGTCCTGTTTCATGTGCTTTTGGCTCTTCGTCCCCGTAAGGGGCTGGTGGCCCTGCGAAATGAGCCAGGCGAAGAGGATTTGTGGCGGGGTCGCGCCGAGGCGGGCTGCGGCGGCCCGGATCGGCCGGGAGCGGAGGGCGCTGCCGTTGGCCGTGAGCGTCCAGAACGTCTGGTAGACAACGCCGTGGGTCTTGCAAAAGGCGCGGAGGTCGCGGTCGAAGCCCGACTTGTCATAGAATCGGTTCTGGAGGACCTTTGGCTTGTGTTTGGCGCGGTCGTAAATTTCGCGGAAGACTCGGATATCGTAGCAGTTGGACACACCGAGCTGCCGGACGAGGCCCTTGTCGACCGCGCGCTCAAAAGTGCGCCACACCGTCAGCGTGTCTTCGAAGCGGCGCAATGGCGAGTGCAACACGAGACTGTCGATGTGACTCGTCTTCAAGTTATCGAGGGATTTGGCGATCGACTGCTCGACCTGGGTCTCGAGCGGCGCGGAGGGGTCGTAAGGCACGTCGTTCGGATCCTGCCCCGGAAAGGGCGTGAACTTCGTCTGGAGCCAGATCGCCTCTCGGGGAATACCGTCCTCTTCGAGGATATCCAGGGCCTTGCCTACCAAATCCTCTCGATAATGCTTCGGCTGACACGCGGTGTCGATTCCAACGAATCCGCTCTTCACCGCCAGGACCACCAGCTCCGTCGTCGCCTCCTTCTTCCACGCAGTCCCGTACAAGAACGGCAGTTCTCGCGGGGGCGACATCAGCTGCTGCTGCTGCACCGCGGCGGCGAACGTTCTTGGCCGCGGCCCGCCGCCGCGCAGCCGCGCCGCCGCCGCTACCTTGAGACCTCGCCGCGTGCTCAACTGCCCGAATGCCCCCAACAGGCAGCTCAAAACGCAGCACACCCCGAGCCCACGACCGACCTGCAAGCGCCGACGAAACGAAAACCGCGCGGGAGCCTCGTCAGAGCCCATGCTCTTCCCCCATGTTCGGATCAATGGTCGCCTAATTCTTACCCTCACCGAATCCACTAGAGGGCGGTCCCGCCGCCGCCGTCGTCGTCGTCGTCGTCGTTATCATCGACCGCGAGGTCCTGGACGCGGTGATACCCTCTCTTCCGCCCGGACTTGGCCCCCGGGAGCGCGGTGGACCCGGCGCGACGGTCGGCGCTCGCACAGAAGAACCAGCAGCACCGGGCATTTTTTTTTTGGCGGAGGGTGTCTTCGATGACGTCAAAAGTCTGGCGAAGGAGCTCGAAGCCGGAGTCGATGCGCTGGATCTCGTCAGCGAGTTCCCCAAGGTACTTGGCAGGCATCGCCCCCGTCGAGGGCTCGGCGCTGTTGGTCGAGAGGAGGGCATCTTCCTTGGCGCCGAGGTCGCGGCCTATTTTGACCGCGCGCTCGACGAGCCTCGAGAGGACCTGGGAATGGCGGAGGAGGCGAGGCACGAGTTGCTCGCGCGCGGCCTGCTCGGTCGATCGCGCGTCGCCGCGCGCCGTCTCGAGGGCCTTGGCGATCGAAAGCAACTCGGTACGCGCGGCCAGGCGTCGTTGCCGATGGACCTCCGTGTCTCGCCGCGCTTCGCCGAGCTCGAGGTCGGCGGCGCGCCTCACCTCCGAGATCGTCTCGTGGGCCTTGGCGACCGAGGCGCGCGCGAACTCGGCCTCGCGGTCGCACCGCTCGCGCGCGACGACGACCGTCGCCGACGTCGCGCTCGCCGCGGCAGACGCCGCCGCCGCCCGGTCGTCGGACGCCGCCGCGCGCCTCTCCGCCTCCAAGCTCGCCGAAACCGCCGCCTCCTCCGTCTCGACCGCTTCGCGGCACCGCAGCCTCGCCTTCTCGGCCGCGGCGACAGCCTCGTTCTCTCTCCTTCTCGCTACCACCGTTGCCTCGCGACTAGAGGCAATCTCCGCTTCGGCGGCTTCTGCCCGCCGCCGCGTTTCCGCGACCTCGGTGTGCGCGTGCTCGAGCGCCCCCGTCAGCTCGCGAGTCCGCGCCGCGTACAGCGACGCCTCCTCGATCAGCCGCGCCACGCGCTCCTCGGCCTTATGGTGCGCCTCGCGCGCCGACTCGAGGGACGACGACGCATCGTCCCCCTCGAGCGCCGACGCGGCAACCGCCTCGGCGAGATCCGTCTCGGCCTGCTCCTTGGCCGCGAGCGCCTGTCGCATGGCCCCAGAGAAGTCGGACGACACGTCGCCCCTCGATTCGAGACGAGCCATTGTGGTGCGAGAGAGAGAACTCCTGTGTGGTCCGTTCGAGGCGTTAAACGGTCCCGACTTTGAGAAGAAGGATACTCTTGTCCTGCCGCGCCGGCCGGGGGTGGCCTCGATTGAAATCTCGTCGAACAACAACATTAAAATCGGGAAAACAAATAAATGAATAAATAAATAATAATACGAGCCCGGAGCAACACATGAAATGAAGAAACAAAACAGCAACGTCGCGTGGGACCGACACGACGCACGCCAAGGAAGGAGGCTGGCTCACTCACCAGCCGGAAGGAAGAAAGGACGGATGGGGAAAAGGGAGGGAGACCAGACGAGGGAGGAGGGCCACGTGCATCAAGAGGGATCCAATCAATTCTCGTGGGATGGAATGAAGGTAGGAGGGTCATGACAAAGAGCCATCGCCCCAAACAAAACTCCTCATCCCCCTCGACAGAGGCATCTGCACGCTCCGCCATCGAGCTTTGGAGGCGTGGTACTCGGGGGCTTGGGCATTGGTGGTTTGTTTTTCGCATAGCCCGAAGGAACGTGCAAGATGAGGTCATCGATGTCATAATCTACCGACTGGCCGGCTCGACGACATTCTCTCGTCCAACGGCGCCGGCACGCCCGCGCGCCGTAAAACTGCTCGTCGTACCACCAGCCCGAGTCGAAGCTGCGCGCGAACTGCCACCCGTTGGCATTCTTCGGCGTGCTCTCGACCTCCCACGGCCGCTCGATCTCGAACCCCGGAGGCATTTTTGGAGCGGCGTCTCGAAACCGATCGAAAAACAAAACCCCCGTCTCGTCGCTGAAGCGACCCGGGTCCCTCTCGGCGACGTCAATGCGACAAGGACCTTCGAGGCGCGCGTACTCAAACACAAGGTCCTCGACCAAGTTGAAATAGTGTTCTTTGGGAGCGATCCTCAGCCGAACTTGAAGGACGCCATTGTTCTCGCGTTGCCCGTTGTCGGTTCTGAAAAGCTTCAAACGATGAGTTTGCTCGACGGCCGCCGCCACCTTCTTGAGTCGGACGGATCCCTCGGCCACGGTGACACCAGGCCGCGAACCTCTGTGGTCGCTCACCTCGACCACGAGCCTCGAGGCATCCAATTCCGCGACGATGAACCTGCGGCGATACGCTATACCCGCCATCCGTCCCGCGGACTCACTCGAAACGCTCCGCCGGTATCCACCAAGGGTTGCGCGCATGCGGCTTGACCGATGACTTTTGGGCCTGATGCTTGAGCTCGTCGTCGAGCTGCGGCTGAATGAATGCCGAGACGAACGGGTTTCCCTACGCGAAGAGCTTTTATTATTGTGATGATTAAAATACCAATGAATCGTACGAGGTCGATTGGCCAGTCCACTTTTTCCACATAGACGACGAGCACCACGGCGTCGTCCGGAACGTCGCGGGGCTGGAGCCGTTGAAATTTGCCATTTCCGGTCACGTTGACGTCCTTACTCTTGGCTTGTCCCATGCGACGAACCCAAAGCCCGCAACAAATTCAATAATTGTGGCCTCCACGCGGTCGCCCCGAAACTGCTTCTCAACCTAAAGACTCATGACAACGCCGTTTGGCAGAACAACGACGAGCATCAATGGTCGCCGCGAAGCAAACAGTCAGTCAAAGCTTCAGGAACAATCGATCAGATCCTATATGCGTCCGTTCCAAGAAGAAGAGCTAGGAGGGGGGTACCAGTTGACCCCCGGGCTTGCCGGTTGCGCCGCTGTGGTGTGCTGGCCGCCCACCCAGATGGCCTGCCTCGGCGGCTAACACTCGAATGAATAACCGACATTCTCCTCCGCGCCCCCGCGCGCATGCATCTCGGCATTGGGCACACCGTGTCCCGTATTCCACCACCACCACCACCACCACCACCACCACCACAAGGACGGCATTCGGGAGCCATTTGAGGGGGAGGAAAAAGGTTTGCGCGCACGATCAATATGGTGGCAGGAGCGGACCCCGCGCTCCCAAGTAGCGTCATCGCTTGCGCAGGCCGGAAGAAGCGCCGGGCATCGTGAAGAGAGTCTGCGCAACAAGCAGGCGAGCGAGAGTCAGCATCATCATCATCATCATCATCATCATCATCACAAAGTTTGGCAAAAAAGGGACGCACAGCTGGGCGGTCGCAGGACTTGAGATAGCAGAGCGAGCCAGCGAGGGTCCAGCCCTTGCATCGAGAATCGTTGTTGCAGCTCTTGCAACAGTCTTTCTCCGCGGTGCCGGAGGCGACGCCGAGGTCGCACTTCCCCTTGAAGAGGTCGACGTTGGGGGTCACCTCGAAGGCGCTGCAGGCGTCCGCTTTGTTGTCCGAGGTGCCATAGGTCTCGAAGTAGTGTTTCGCGAGATTGGGGAATCGGTCGTACTGGTGGACAACGGCGACGGGAGCGTCGTCAGAAGCCTTGAGGACGCGAGTCCCCGAGATGACGGCGACGCGCGCCTGGAGATTGGCGACGAGAGCGCCGCGCTGCGGCACGATCTTGGCCCCGCGGACGCGACGTTCGTGAAGGAGGACGTTGTGAACGCCCTGGTCGACGCCGTTGCGCTCGCAGTTGACAAAGTCGGGGTTCGAGACGACGGCGCTCATTTGTTTGGCGTAGGCGAGCGCGGCGTCGAAGTGGGCGATCGAGACGCCCGAGCATAGGATTGGCTTGGTCGCGAGCGAGCGGAGCTTGGGTTCGCCGAAGCAGTCGCGGATCCAGCCGCCGTTCCAGCCGCATTGGCCGATCGTCCTCGACTCGACGCCGTGGAACGCGTAGAACGCGCCCGACGACGACGCGCCTCCGAGGATCGGCTCGAAGGGGTCCGCCTGGAACGCCGTGTCGCGGACGTCGGCCATCAGCACACCCCGGTACCCTGCGCCCTCGAGGGTTTCGAGGTACCGCGAGATTATCGGCCACCGAAAGCTCGACGGGTGGAAGTTACGCAGGTGCGGCGGCTCGAGTCGCTCGACGTCGTAGATCTTGAGGTCCACGCGCTGCGCCGTCGCCAGTCTGTGCGCGGGGGTGACTGTCTCGCGCGGAGGCGGACACTCACTCCCCGAGCTCCGCGTCGACCGAGTCGCGATCGACGAACAGTGCGACATCGACGTGTTGCGGCGCGTTGCGGCCTGCGCGGGCGTCGAGACGCGGGAGACCGCGCGACGCACGGAGAGAAGTGGCGAAGACGGCCAAGTTGGTCGTCGGGATCCCCTTTGCGAGTCCGACGACCTATAAAAAGTCGTCGTCGGGGGTTTGCCGCGCATCGACGCACCAGGTCGCGTACGCCTTTCGGCGCGGTGCGAGTCGCCGAGGAGGAGGAACTCGTGTTCAACGAGTCGAGAAGCCTCTGCGCACTCTCGATCGTCGCCTGTGCTCGCGGGTTAGAGGCTCTCGGGAGAGGCGCGGTTCGCACGTAGTAGCCCGCCAGGTCGATCGGTGCCGCGTCGCCCGACGCGACAGGCTTGCTCTGCGGGAGCTTGATCGTGACGTGGTAGGTCAGGAGCAAGTACGGGACCACCATGAGGGCCAAGCACAGGGCGAAGGGCACCGACCCCGCAGCCGCCATCGAGAGAGATGCCCGGTAACCCCCTTCAACAATACCTGACGCCGAAGTTCAAACAAGGTGATGAGCCCTCAAGTTGGCAGTCGCACAAGCCGATCCCGAGCTTCGATGCGAACGCACCCTGCCCCCAGGACGCGCAGCATTGTGAGTGCTGGGGTCAACGCATTCTCGCAATCTGCACTATGTCTTCGAAGTAACCGCAGGAAAATGAGCGCCGCCGCCGCAGAGAGAGCAGGCGCGTCGATGTCGGGATTTGCGTTCGAGGCGTTATCGCTCTCATTATTGGCGTTAGATTTATTTATTTTGCCGTGTTGTCGGAGTAGAACCTCGTTGCCAGCGTCGACTATTTCCCTAAGTCGATATATCATCTTCTGAAAAACTTTGCAGTCTCCTTGCGATAGTCCTCGCCCTCGAGACGGACAGCGACGGACAGCTTCCTCCTAGCCGGAATTGTGATTCTGAGCTCCCCGACTGTCTCGTCAGTTGCGAGAAAAAGCCTGGCGTTTGTGTCCCATAAGGAGAAGAACCGCCGCCGCATAATAACTTGTGCCCAGTGCCCCACGTCAATCTCGCTCTTTTCTGCAAAAGAAAAGCCTCTTCCGGCCGATTTAACGGATCGCCAAAGCGACGCTTCGACCTCTGACCTACGACAGCCGCGACCCGCGGAGTCTTCGCAGGAGGCCGCTCGGGCTCGTCATCGTCGTCGTCATCATCATCGCGGACGTTCTGGACGTCATCCTCTTTCGCGTGCGCGAGTGTGGCCCCCTTCGTACAACAATCTGGCGGACTTGATCGACGTCGGCGACAGCATCACGCAGCGTCAAGTAATCACCGATTGAATAGCCATCGGGGCTTGAGTAGTTTGCCGACGCGCTTCTTCCGCACATTCTGGTTGATGTTGAACTTGTTGCGACGTCCTTCTCGGCTCGAATCTACAGAGCAGCACCGTCCGATTTCAGACATGCGCTCACCACGGTTTTCATTCGGGTTCGTAAAAAGCCATGAATGCGAGTTCGCGTCAAGCGTTTTTCGTCAACAGGTGCCATCACATCAGCACTTCTTCTTCTAGAACTTTCGCAGCCAACCTGATGCCGCTTGGCGATTTGTCGCGGCGTCGAGCCCCAGTTCCATGTTTATCGCGCTCAAATTTACCCCAGCCGAACCGTGAAGAAACTCCAGTGGGAAATGATAATGGGTGTTCTGGGCAGGGGGTCGAGGGGATGTCGATCCCACTCGTGTTTCGCGGCACACTCGCGGCGCTGCTCCTACGGCCAAATCGTGATCTTAGTACATGTCTAGGTGTCGGCTATCGACGTTTCCAACGCGGTTTCTGGGTCCGATCGATGCCGGGCTTTAATTAAATTCCTCAGGAATGCCCAAGAACGTACTCGTCCAAGGCGTTCTCGTTCAAACGAGGGCTGCAGAGTACTGAGGGCGTGTTGAAGGACTGTCGTCATATTGAAATAATTATGACGTGTAGAATAAATCAATAAATCTTTCGGTCTTAACGGACTACTAAGTCTGACTACTCCAAAGAGTTCGCGGTTTGATTGACTTTGCTGCTCGTGTAACAGAAAGAAAGTTTTTTGGGCGTTGGGTTGTTGGCGAAGCGATGGAGAAGGATGCTGAGCCGCGGCGACGAGTCGAAGAGAAGGAGGGCAAAGGAGACGAGGCCAAAGATGGCGGGTTGATGGGTCTCGCGCCGACGGCCGAAGCCAAGGGGTTCGGCAACGGGTTTACCCTCAACTGGATGAACATGCGCGACGCCTACACGGGCCGAATCCTCTGGGAGCAAAACTGCTGGATTGACATGTACGATCGCGAGATCGAGGCCCACGTCCCCGAGACCATCCTCTCCTGCAAGGCCGTGTCGCGCGAGGTGAATTTCTCCTCGCGCGACCAGCTCGAGAGTCTGCGCCTCGAACAGCAAATCCTGTTACACGACAAACCCTTCGAGGAGTGGCGCTTTACGTTTGGCTTCGTCGTGCCGGGTTCGACGAATACGTGGCAGCAGGTCATCGAGGCCGCCGACAACATGATTCCGGCCAGCGTCCTCAGCGGCAACGTCGTGATCGAAACCGCCTTCTACGACGCGGCCACGCTCATCGCAAGGTGCCGCGTCCGCGTCTTCTACGATCATCCCTGTTGATAACGATGAGGATTCATCCCTCGATCAATGAAGCTCTTATATCATGAGGTAATGATGGAAGAGGTGGAGGTAGGGCCACCCGCCGGCTCGTCGCGTGCAGTTGTCGTGGTGCCATGGCGGGTCGAGGGCGAAGGCGAGGTCGGCTGGGACGACGAGTTCCAAGTCAAGAATGTCGTAGGTCATGATCGGAATCAAGTGTTCGCCGCTCTCGAGCATTTCGTTGACGAGTCGGCGCGGAAGTCGGGACGCGGCGTCGAAATAGAGGTGACTGCGCTCGACTGCCGGGTGGTTATCGACAACCCAATGTTCGACCGGGCGGCCGTCGATGAGGGCATCGGTTTCGCGACGGGCGTCGCGCGGCAGCTGCGGCGGCGGCATCGGCTCGCCTGCGCGCGGTCCTCGTGGCGCGCGGGACGTCGCGCGACGCGAGCGCACCCATGTAGCACCGCTGGCAGTCCGGGAATTCGCCCCCGCGCACCACATACTCGTGCTTCTCATCGTAGCGTCGTGTGTAGTTCTTGCCGGCGTCGTAGCCCGCCAGGATCGACGCGCGCGCCCGCTTGTTGACCTATGAAAAAGGGAGATTGACTGCGCGCATCCAAAAAGAAGCCGCACGCACAAAGTCGTAAGCGAGGCGCACGCGCCGTAGCCACGGAGGATAGGTCTTCGATTTGTCGACCAGGTGGGCCGTCGTCTCGACCGTGGCAACGAACTGCGTCGGAAACTGCGGCACGGCCAACGCCCCGAGGAGGAGAAGAAGAAACGGCATGGGACCCAAGATTTCCGTTAAAAGTTCCGTTGCTCGCGTTCTCCTGTAGATTTTGGGTTCTAATTTAGACGAGATGGTGGTGATGATGATGATCTTGTCGAGCTAGGAGGAGGAGTATGAGCGAGTGTGGACCGAACCGCACGCAGCCCATCTACAACGCGACGTCATGTGCCGCGGGCGTCGTAGCGTTTCCGTGCACGTGCGAAGCGACCGTGTTGTGCTGCGGCACGGGCGACTGCGAGCGGTGCTACGAGAGCGAGCAGAAGGACGCCTTGTTTAGTTTCTCGTGGCCCCTCGTGGCGGGATGGTACGCCATGCTAGTGGTTTTGTTCTGCTTTGGCCGTCGCGGCCGGTTCGTCAACCGCCACTGCTTTTTCTTTCCGATGGGGCGTCGGCGCGACGACGCTCGACCCGAGGCCGGGAGCGACGCGTCGCGCACCGAGGTCGAAATCACGCCCGTCGTCAAGACGCGCCTTATCACCGAGGCCGACCTCGGCGACGAACCCCCCGTCTGCACGATCTGCCTCAACCCCCTCGCGCTCGACGATGTCGTCGCTGCTCTCGACTGTCCCCACCTTTACCACGGCGACTGTATCGTCGAGTGGCTCCGCCGCAAGTCGAGCTGTCCGCTCTGTGCCCAACGCATCGACGTCGAGGACGGCTCGGCCTCCCCCCCAACCTCCGCGACGCCCAGCGCCCCGGAGACGGCCGCCAACGTCCCGCCGCGAGGATCCTCGGCGAGGCGAGTCCGGCTCCCGCGTTTGCTCTCCTTGCGAAGCTCGGGACCCACCATCAGCATCGACGATATTCCCCCGCCGAACCCCGACGACGACGACGAGGATAGCCGCCGCGAACCTTCCGGCGACTGAGCCTTCTTCTTTTTATCCCCTGTTGTTGACCAAGCCCGTTCAGTCGCCCCGGCGCCAGCTGCCGCACGCCCCTTGTCTTTCGTGTTTTGCCACCACCTCGTGTACCCCCACCCGGCTGGGACGCCCACCTTCTCTCTTATGATGAAAAGAACACGAACGTCGTTTCGCGCGCGTCGAAAATGATGCTGCCGCGACACGCGTTGATCTTACTTGGGATCCTCATCAAGAGGCCCGTCCTGATTTCGAGAGACCGCCACCCGTCACCATCACGCACGCGCGTCGTCATCACGCACGCACGACGCACCTCGGTTCTGTCCGTATTCGCTGTCCTCCACCCCGCCTCCTCGTCGAAGCGTATTAGAGAGAGAGAGAGAGAGAGAGAGAGAGAGCTCGTAAACGTTCGCTCTCGAAAATAATAACTTAAGCTTGTAGGGAAAATATATTACAACGTCGGTTGTGGTGGAAGGGCCAGGCCGTCAATGGGCACCGGCGAGATGAAGAAGCTTGTCTGCACGTGAGAGTCCCGATGGAGGTCGGGTTCTATACATGTGAACAGAGTTTCGGAAAACTAAAGAGTCACCCCCAAACTAAAAAGCCACCCCTACCTCGGCGAGAGCAGCGCCGAAACATCATGATTTGCAGTAGTCGTACCAGTCACGAGCCGGGGAAACAGCCTGGCCTGCCTCGAGGAGGAGGAGGAGGAGCAGGGGGAAGCATCGAAGAGAGGAGCGTCAAGACGCGTGTGCTGCTTCGATGCGAAGCGTCGCTGCGCAGCGCAGCCTCGAGAGAGGCCGCCGTCCCCACATCAACAACAACAACACAATCAATCTCGAGCTCGTTTCCCGGAAGAGAGATGATGAGCATCAATCTATCTATCCATCCGCGACCATAATATTGTTATTATCCAAGCGTGCGTCGTCGTAGCCACCCACGTCATTAGCGGGCACGCTGCAGCCAGAGACGGACGTTTAGGAACGAGAGTTGTTACGCGGTGGTGGTGAGTCACAAGGGTAAGGGTGTATAGTGGAGAGCGATGGTGGTGTTGAGCGCTGCTGTCCTCACAAAAAGTGGACGCACATTGTTTGCGCGGCAGTTCGTGGAGATGAACCGGCTGCGGATCGAGGGTTTGCTCGCCGCGTTTCCCAAGTTGTTGGGGACGGGGAACAAGCAGCACACGTTCATCGAGACAGACAGCGTACGATATGTGTACCAGCCGCTCGAAGGTAGGCGTCGTTGGATGTGAATTCCCAAACTGGAGGGAGACCCGTAGGCCTATTTCTGTTGCTGATCACGAACAAGGCGTCGAACATTGTCGAGGATCTAGACACGTTGAGGTTGCTTTCGAAAGTGGTTCCCGAGTTTGCTGGCGGAACTTCCGAGGAGAAGGTGAGCGATCGAGCGTTCGAGCTGGTATTCGCCTTTGACGAGGTGATCACGACGGGTGGATACCGGGAGTACATTGATCTACGGCAAATCCGGCAAAACCTCGAGATGGATTCGCACGAGGAAAAACTCCACAACATGGTCAAGAAGACAAAAATCGACTCGGCCAAGGACCAGGCGAACCACATGTCAAAGGTGATAAAATCTCGACAGCGCGAAGCCGCCAAGGTGGGGGGTCTCGTTGCGCCGGGCATGATGGCGGGGATCGGCGGCGGCGACGCGCCGCCAGAGGTCGTCGAGGAGACGATGCCCGTCGTGCCCGAAGTTCGCGAAGAGGAGCCGCCCGCGCCGCAAGTCAAGGTCAAGGGCATGAAGCTCGGGAGCAAACCAAAGGCAGCAAGTCTGATGGCGTCGATGGCTTCCGAGGAGGGCATCTCGCTCGCGAGCGTTAGTACCTCAAAAAAGAAGTCGGAACCGGTCGTGCCGGACGTCGTTTCGGCTCCGCTCGCTATCGCCGTCGAAGAGAAACTCTCGTGCCAACTCACGCAGGAGGGCGCCTTGGAAAGCTTCGACTTGAAGGGTACGCTCTCCGTGACGGCGACCAACGACTCGGCCGCCGCGGCAAAGGTCAAGGTCTCGGGCACCCCGCCCCGCGGCGCCAACGTCCAGACCCACCCCAAGGTCGACAAGAAACAGTTTACCGAAGACTCGACCTTGGCTTTGAAAACTAAGTTCCCCGTCGGCCGAGCCGTCGGAGTCCTCCGCTGGTCACTTCAGACCTCGGACGAGTCCATGGTCCCTCTCGTCATCAACTGCTGGCCTGAAGACGAGGGCGACCACGTCAACGTCAATATCGAGTACACCCTACAGCGCGGCGAGCTCCACAACGTCGAAATCACCCTTCCCTGCCCCGCGCCACCCCACATCGTCTCCATCGACGGCGCCCACTCCCACGCCGGCGACACCCTCGTCTGGTCCTTGCCCATGATTGACTCCTCCAACGCGTCTGGGACTCTCGAGTTCAACGTCAACGCAGACACCGACGCCTTCTTCCCCATCTCGCTCACCTTCGAATCCAAGAGCCTCTACTACGACATCTCGGCCGAAGCCGACGCCCAATTCAGCATCTCCAAACTCCTGACCGTCGACAATTTCAACATCCAGTGAGAACAAAAAAAAAAAAAAGTCGTTCTTCTCTCGCGCCTTCTCTTCTCTTTGTGGAAAGATACATTTCCCTCAAATCGCGACTTCGCTTTTCTGCGGCGACCTCGATATCCGAGTGGCTCTCCTTCTTCCTATATCCTACGAACGCCACTGGCTTGCTCCGGCCACTCCGTGGTCGTCGCGGTTTGTTACTCGTTAAGTAGAAAGACTTCGGTTTTGGTTCCCTTGCCGTTTGGAACAGGGAGGACGAGGGGCTCTCGAGGGCTCTCGAGGGCTCTCGAGAGCTCTCGAGAGCTCTCGAGAGCTCTCGAGAGCTCTCGAGAGCTCTCGAGCTCGAGCTCGACTCGAGGGGGCTGGCATCTTCTCTCCACCGCTGTTTCTCCCAACGACTTTCTTCGACGTTGTCCGTTATACACCGAATATTATATTCACGCAGCCAGGATTTTTATCCCGTTGACGTTGGGTCCGTTGAATTTGAAATTGGCGGCGTATACTGGTATTGTTGCCGAAGCAGCATATGGCGGCAGGCGTCGTCAACCTTCCCGGACACTCTTTTTTCTGCGCACCTCGTCTCTCGGCCCCGTGACTTCTGATCTCACGCGCCACGGCGCGTGGGATCACGGCGCGTGGGATCAGCCTACCCCCCATGCAATGGGCTGGCCTATAGTTAGTTGCCGGAGCGCTCGCCGCCGGTCGTCTCATCGTCGTAGTCTCGCGGCGCGCGCGCGGGATCTCGAGCAACATTCGTGACCTTCCTTATCCTGCCTGCGCTGGCTCGGCACACGCTACGCCCGGCAGTCTGGCGTGGTGTGTGGGCGCGAAGGTCGGGACGTTGTATCAAGCTCGTGCGGGCGAGGCAAGTGATTTCGCGACGAAGGGATTCCGCAGCAGCAGCAAGCGCCGGCTCTAACGAAGGAGGCATCATACGTCGCGACGTTTCGATCGATCCGCAACCTCGGAAGTTTTAGATCGCATCCCCGATCTTCTAGGGGACAGTAGAATGATCAACCATAGCAACGAGACCAAGATCGGCAAGAGAATGGTACCTTCTCAGGATCGACGACACGAAGAAGCTCCGAGACACACGACGCAAGATCAGGCTTGACTGACCCTCGCAGTTGGTGAATCCGCTCAGGGTACCTGATCCTAGGCGGTAAGTCCGACGACGGCGCCCTCGGAAAAGTCGAATGGCTGTTTCTAAAGAAAGAAAGAAAGAAACTTAAATTATTCTTAGTCCTCTTCGTTTTTAAGGGTCGCTAAAAGGCGGTCGAAGAAGGCATCGTCGTTCGCATCGCGCCCCAGAAAAGCGCGGATCATGTCCTCACCAGACCGGGTGGCCCCGGGGGTGAGGAGAGCATCGCGGAGGCGGCGGCCCTTGGACTTATCGAGGTCACCTTGGTCGCCGAAGGCACTGAAAATGTCGACGGCGGCGACTTCGCTCCACAAATAGGAGTAGTAGGTGCTGTCGTAACCGATGGCCACGTGATACCAGGTGGTCGCGAAGTGAGTGTCTGGGTGCTCGAGGAGGCCCGTGTATCGTTCGTAGATGGGAGGCCAGAGCGTCGCGGGGGGGGCGTCGTGGCGTCGCGGACCGTGCATGGAAAGATCGTAGTCGCACATGGCGAGGTAGCGAGCTTTGGTGATGCCGGCGAGGAGGTGGCGGTGTTTCGCGATTTGGTCGCGCGTTTCGGCGGGCAGCGAGTCGCCGGTGGTTTGGTGGCGGCTGAGACGCTCGAGGACGGCCGGCGCGTACGCAAAGTTTTGGGCGAACATGGACGGGACCTCGAGGTAGTCCATCTCGACGCCGCCCGGGTACGGAACGATGGGCCAGGCCCAGCTGGCGAGGGCGGGCTTTGGATCGAAGCAGGAGCACACAAAGTGGAAGACGTGACCGAACTCGTGGAGGAGGGTTTCGACTTCGCGGAAGCGCAGGAGACGGTTCGCGTCGCCGACGTTGCCGAGAACGCAGCAGACGCCCGGCTCTCCAGAAGCCGTCTTGGGTCGGATCGGGACGACCATCTGGTGGCCGAACTTCCGGGGCCGCGGGAAGAGGTCCAACACCACAAAAGCCGCGTCGTCGTCGTCCGACGAGGAAAATATTTTGTAGACCTCGCAGTCGTGGTGCCACTCGAGGTCGGGCGCTCGAACGCGCTCGACATTCAAGTCGAGCAACGTCGCGAGGACGTCGAGGGCGGCGGGGACGACAGTCGCGGCGGGAAAATAAGGCTTGAGCTTTTCCTCGTCGACCCCGAGCTCCTCGCGCACGATGCGGCCGTAGTAGGCCGTGTCCCAGGGGCGAAGCTCCTCGATCCCGTCGCGGCGCGCCTCGTCGCGCAGGAGCGCCGCGTCGCGGTCAACGAGCGGCGCGAGCTTGCGCGCGCACGCGGCGACAAAGGCGTCAACGCGCTCGGGGGACCCCGCCATGCGGTCTCGTCGCAAGACGCAACTGGCGTGCGAGGGGTGGCCGAGGCGCGCTGCAACCGAGCGGCGGAGTTCGAGAATACGCGCGAGACGATCGAGGTTTTCGGGACAACGCGTCGCCGCGGCCGCGTACGCCTTGCGCCGCGTCTCCCGGTTCCTCGCGAGCTGCAGGACTGGCGTCAGCTGTGGCGCCTTGAGACCGACCTCGTATACCTCGCCGCGCCGGGGAAGCGAATCGACGAACGCCTCGGGAAGGCCCGCGAGTTCCTCGCGCGTCACCATCACCGCGGCGCCGTCCTCGTTGATTCGCTGCTCGAACTCGGCGCACAACCGCGCGATCTCGGCCTGCTCGACGGCGATCGTCGCCGCGTCATCGAGGTGCAACCCGCGCGCCTCGAACAATGCGATCACCTTCCGGCTCACCAGCGCCTCGTCTCGAGTCTCGCCTTCCGACGACCGCGCCGCGTCGTACAGCTCGCGCCGCGCAAACGCCGACGCCAGCGCGCGCGTCAACGCCTGCTTTGCCGCCGCCCCTGCGGCCCGCGTCGCGTCGTCCCCTGCCACCAGTGCCGGAACCGTGCACTCCCCGCTCATCCTCGCGACTTGGTCGATCGCCGCCGACAACGCACCCGCCGTCGACGCCCAAGTCCGCGCCGCCGCGGGCTGCTCAACGATGCCCGCCACGCTCGACTCGAACCCGCCGACGATCGCCTCGACCGTCCCTTCGATCTCCGCAGCCGTGCGCCGCATATTCGGCAGTCCGCCAACAGCGGCGGAAGCCATCGCGACGAGGGTTCGCGTTCGCATTTGTTGCCCAATTAATTTACTTGAGTTTTCGGGCACTGCGCCAGGAGAAGAAGGCCTTGGCAAGGTGCGAGGGGTGCCGCAGCCCATCGCGTTGCCGACAAGCCGCGAGGTGGTCGGGGCTGTGGGGCGGCGTGCGAAGAAGCGAAAGGTCGCGGCAGCCACGACAGACGCGATGCTCCGCAAGCGCAAGGTGGATGACGAGACGGGAGACTCTGAGCACGAAAATAAGCCTCATGAAGGCGAATTTATTGGCGGCGCAGCAGGCAGTGGAGACAGCCGCCGACTTGTTGGAGGCTGCCGAGCGGGGCGAGGGCAAGCAATCGACTATGGCGCAGGCGTCCGCGAAGCAGACGGAGACGGAGGCGACGCCACCGAAAAAGAAGAAGCAGCAGTAGAATAACGACAATCCCAACACCATAGACATCGATCAGAACAACCGCGTCGATGAGCTTGCCGCCGTGCCCTCGGTCTAGTACAAGGCTAGGAATGACGGACCACACCTAGAACTAAATCTGCGGGGTCGGCCGCGAGATCATGGCCGGCAAACTCAAGTACGATCAGCTCCAGACTACGGCCGATCCTCGGGTTCCCTATGCGACGATGACTCGCTGGATCAAGGACGACGCGGAGGTCATGAAGTGCAAGGGACTGCGAATCGGCATCCAGGACAAGCTACGGCGCGAGAAGGTCCAGCTTGTCGAGGTCCGAAAGCGTAAGGAGCTGCTCTCGCCCTGGCGGAATCAAGGGTGTCGGCACCGTGCTGTGGGCCGTAGAAACGTAGCTGATGGTCGAGATTGCGGACGCGGCGAAGAAGGGCATGCCGTACCTTCTGCGAGCGGACATTAAGGACTTGGTCCTTGGGAGACGGCCAAGCATGCTCGCGCGTCTCAAACCAATTTCCGGGAAGCGCTACGCGAAGCGCAGCAACGTGAGCAAGCTGACAGACAGCTTCCTGCGGCGCTGCGAGGAGAAGGGTGTTGACCTCCCCCTGAGGCAGTTCCAGAATGAGACGCTGATCCGGGCCAGGAAGGACATTTTGGCGGTAACTGGGGCCATCGAGACCGTGAAAGTCAGTCTCGATGCTACAGCGCCCGATCCCTCGCGGCGGGAACAAGCGCTCCCTCCTGCAGCCGACACGGCTGCGTGGTTGGTACCCATGATTACGCCGGCAAACTCGAGGCCGAGAAGCAGGACAACCAAGCGATAATATCTGCCCCGGAGGAAGACAAGGCCTCCCAGGAGGAGGGTAAAAGGACCAAAATCTGGGAAACCGGCGCTCGGCGTCCGGGCGTCGTCGGAGGCCAATCTTGCTGTGGCGGGCACCCCGTCTATGCTTGCCTATAAGGACCTCAAGGGCACCATCGTCTCAAGCCGCAGCACCTGTCCAAAGGCTAAAAACCAACAAGAAGGTCGATGGCCAGAATCCCCTGCTCGAACAAGCAAGCAAGCCCGCACCGAAAACGTCACTAATAACTCGCAGTACCCGCCAACACCTGCGCAACCACCATCGAGGAAAACTGGAACCAGCGACGGGGGCGCCAAGCGTGTAGATTGCGATTTTGACACCTCCGACGCCACCCCCACCCCCAATGATGCTGGCTTGATCATCTGCCCCCTAATGCGGAGCGGTGCAAAACCCAAATAGAACCCCGCTGGTTTTGTACACCAGGACCGCCTTCGAACGGACGACCACCCGACGACACCCACGCGACCAATCGTCATTGTCCTAATCCCAACCACAGGACCAAATCGGAAGACCCCAGGACGCCGTTCCCAATGGCCAGGCGCACGGGCGTCGCGGCGCACCCTCCGTGCACAGTTTTCCCCCGTCGGGTTGCTAATTAAGTTTAGTGCCCAAAAGCAGATTTGAGGAACACGGGACGACGTACCTATGCCTAGTCTTTAAGCCTTGCGAGGGCATCCGCCCTCCCGGCGTAGGTTGGCACCTATTCGCCTCTCGGGCGGGCCGGTTGGCAGCCGGAACGTTCGCAGTGGGACGGGGTATGGCCGGGGGGCGCAGACGGAAGGTTATCGACGAGTTGGTTGTCAGTCACATCGCGGTCTCCTCGTCGCATGGCGACAAGCTTGATGATCACTCTCCGCCGACCCACCTTTCGGCGCCCCTCGTCTACAGGCCCGTGATTCCGGACTGGCTCCTGTCGGTCCGGCCTGGCTCCCATGCTCGGGAGAGGTCTGAAGTTAGTTAGTTAGTTAGTTAGTTAGTTAGTTAATTAGTTAGTTAGTTAGTTAGTTAGTCATTAACAACAACAACAACAACAACAACAACAAGCTAAGCCAAGCCATCCGAGGTTGTTTTTGTTGTGTCGTGCTAGAGGCCGCGCATCGGGATCGGGAGCATGCGGTCCAGGGCGAAGGCGAGAACTGTGACAAAAATTTCGACGGCGATAAGGCAGATAATGATGAGCTCGAGCTTGGAGGAGTGGTTATTTGTGAGCTGGGTGTTGAGGACGTCGAGGAGGTCCTTCATGACGTCGAGGCGTTGGTTCAAAAGGGCGACCTGCGGGCCGGAGACGAGGTCGCGAGCGAGAACGACGAGGGCGAGGCAGCCACGGAGAGCGTGGCGGCGAGTTTTACTTACTCACCCTATCTTGAACGTCGAGCCATTCGTAGACGCGGCGGTACTTGGGTTCGTGGAGATCGTCCTCCCAGAGAAAGTCGGGCGAGTCGAGAATGTCGGTAGCGAGGTTCCTGCGGTGTCTTTGCGCGAGGTATTCAGTCGCTACGCACACTTGAGCGCGCTCGAGGAAGACTTTCCCAATCATCATGGAGATTTCCTTTTCGTCGAGGTCCGTAGTGCCCGTCTCGGCAAGTCTCGCGGGGATGTCCTGTAGCTCGTTGATAGTCGCGGCAACCCTCGCCTCCCACACGAAGAGGCGCGCGGACTGCGCCATGGCGTAGGAGACGCTCAACTTTTCGAGCGAATCTTCGTCTGATTCGAGTCGAACCACATCGCGCTTGCAGCCAAAGACGCCGTCGACGCGATAAATCATCGTGTCGTGGGCCTCGACGCGCTCCGCGGCGAGTACCGTGCCATTCACGTAGTCGGCCGCCAGCAGGCCCGACACAATCTCGCGTTCAACTTTTTGGGCGAACCCCCACAGCACGACGCAGCCTGCGCGTTCCGGGTCGCCCGCCGTCCGTCCGCGGAAGACTCGCCGAAACTGAAGACGAAGACGTCCTTCGTCTCCGGCGCACCAATCGCTTGCGAGTGAAGCGCCTAAGCGTTGAGTCGACCCCCAGACGACGACGACAACCGTACGTCTTCGAGCATCGCGTCGTGCCATCGACCGTCGGGCCGCCGCACCTCGCGCGCCTTGATCCCCGCCAACAGCGCCTCGCAGTCGACATCCTCGCCAACTGCATACACTGAAACGCGCATATGCCCGTCATCGTCCTGCTGCTGCACTCGTTTCAATCGTCTCGTGTTCTCGCCCTTCTTCACACTCCCCGACGTCAGCTTCGACGACGAACGGCGCGGGGGAGCCGTTGCCGCCAATGTAATAGGGGTCCTTACCATACCCCCAGGCTTCCGCAACGACGGCGGCTGCCGCAGCCCGCTTCCCCCTGTCGCCACGACCATCAACATCAACCATCTTCGAAGCATGTCGTTACGCTCAAACCCCACAAAGAGTGTTTCTTTACTCTTTTGTGTTCGAACCGTGTGTTTGCGATCGAGGGCGGTGCCTTCGGAACCAGCGCATAGCGAGGGAACTCGTCCTCCCGGCGTAGGTAAGCACCTGTTCGCCTCCGCACCGGTTGGAAGCCGGAGCGTCTGCAGGGACGGGTTGTGGCCGGGGGGCGCAGAAGGAAACGTCAAAGTTTCAGTCGGAGAGCAGTAGTCATACATACAGTCGATAGGGGGGGCGTTGAGCCCGACGCGGGACACTTTGGCGAGGCTCTATGTATTTTTAGAAGTCGGCTTCGTTGACTACGGGGTGTTTTGTGTGCCGCGTGCTCGCCGTCGCCCGGGGGTGGATGGTTGGCTCGACGTCCTATCTATTTCTATCTATCTGATTATCAGATGCGGCGTACAGTACCTCAAACCGAACGTCAACCGGGGCCAAAAACTGCCATGCGCGAATCAAACAAGTGGTGAGCTTTTTTCCACGCCTATCGGATGGATACAAAAGCTTGGAACACCGTCGTCATTCGCACGTAAACAACCGATACGGAGTAGTTACGGGATCAGCCGTGGTGTAACGAGCACATGACGTCAGATCATTTTTAACATCCTCGTTCGACGGCGTCCTTGTCGATGCCTTGAAGCTACTACAACTTTCCTTAAAGTGAAAGGGAACGCGGACGTACCACTGACATAGACCTTATCTGCGCACATGACGTCACATCATTTTTAACATCCTCGTTTGAAGATGTCCTCGTCGATGCCTTGAAGCTACTTCAACTTTCCCTAAAGTGAACGGGAACTGGGACGTACCACTGACGTACGCATTATCTTCGTTTTGATAAGAAACTGCCTACAGGGTATGTATTGGCATTTTTGAATGCTTTGTAGACATCGACAAAACAATAGGGTCAGTATAGAGACCGAAGAGACCACAACGAATCCCTGTCGTGAGCGCTAGGCTTGAGCCGCGACTCCTCCTGAGCGGGAGCGGAAGCGGAAGCGCCTGCAGTGGCGCGAGGCAGCTCGTTGTGACGGCGTGGCGACTCTACGTTACGTAAGCAGTGCGCGTCGGTCGCGCAGTTTGGCAATGAAGCGCTACATGGGGATGAGATCCCCCGATTCGAGCATGGAACTCCGAGCCGAAGGGCTGCGGCGCGGCGAGCGCAAGCGCCAGCAATCGGGGCAGGCCTGGGATTCGTCGACGGCCTCCAACGGCACTCCACGTCGCATTTTTCCTGACCAGTCGCCTTCGGCGGGCATTCCTGCTTCGCTCGACACAACGCTATCCGGTCCCGTGGCCGCGCCCGAGGCTGTTTCCGCGACGGGCGACCAGCGGTTCGGCATGAACACGCGATCGAGCGGGCCGGTGGTGACCGAGAATGGTCCGTGGACCGAAGAGGAAGACGCAGTGCTACGCGAGGGCGTGCTTCGCTTCGGGACGCAGGCCTGGGACAAGGTCGCGAACCACCTGCTGCCGCCGGTGACGGGCGGGCCACAGAAGCGCAAAGCCGCCGATTGTTCAGCAAGATGGGACGCGGTGGTGCGACACACGGCGGTCAAAGGACCGTGGCTGCCGGAGGAGGATGCGCTGCTGCGGCAGCACGTCGCAAAGTTCGGGCCCAAACGCTGGGCTCTCATCGCGACCCACATCCCCGGTCGCGCCGGTAAGCAATGCCGCGAGGTACGTTCGCAGCGTCATCAAATTGTGCCTCGGTGGTGTAGTTGTCGTTGTGTTTACTTGGGTGATTCTTTGTGCTTTGTATCTGCAGCGCTGGTTGAACCACCTCGACACTCGCGTGATCAAGAGCGACTGGACGCCGGAGGAAGATGGGATCTTGCTCGATGCGCAGCAGAGGGTGGGAAACAAGTGGTCTGAAATCGCTCGTCTGCTGCCAGGGCGCGCCGAGAATGCTGTAAAGAATCGTTTCAATTCGCTGATCACGAAACGGCTCACGCACGGCATCGAGGTGGCGCGCGCGGCGGGTGTCGTTGATGGCAAGTATGGCGAAGCGGCTTTAGGGTTAAACGGGGAACGTCATTTCGATGACTACGACGATGCCGAAGAGGCGAATATCGAGTTGAAGAGTCCTCAGGAGATTTTGGCGCTCATGTTTCGGCGCATAGGCGAGTCGGACCACGTCGCAACTCGAATACCCGACATCCGCGTCACTCCCGAGAAAGACGATATGTGCGAACTGGAAATTGGCGAATACGACGATGAACAAACGCCGTTGAGCTTGAAACTCGACACGCGACCGGCAACCGCGGGCTCGGCGACTCGCGTCTCGACGGCCAAGCCCATCGTCAAATCACCCGAGACCGAGCTGCAGTGTTTGAATCTCGCACATCGATTTTGGGGACAGGAGCGAGAGCGAAACGACTTGTTTCAGCGTGTCGCGTTCTCGAACACGGAATGGGATGACCTTGAGGCAAAGGCAGCGAGGCGTGCGACTGAAAATCCGAATGATGTGGCCGCTGCTACTGCTGCTGCAACAGCAGCTCTCGGGGACAGCTTCCTTCCGCCGAAACATGCACTTTCGCCACAGTTGGGTGGGAGTTCGCACCACCATGCTGATCCACTGAGATCCTCCTCGCTTCTCGGAAACGACCCACAACTTCGCGGCCTCGTCCGCGAAGCGCCTGCTTCAAAGATGGGAGACGCCGACGAGGTCGCGGTCAAACTCTCGGGAACGCTATGCAGCCTGTCATTAGACGATGCTTCCTGGCTCGGAGACATCATCGACGCCTCGTTCGACCACATCCCGCGCGGTATCGGAAAAGGCGACGCTAAGATGTCGTGGAATCCTTTGTCGCCGCGAACATCCCAGACGTCGAACGGCGGCGGGAGGGCCGCACCGCGCAACGCATCCTCAGTCAAGATGAGTGGCAGCATCGAGGACTGGGGAACACCTCTCATCGGCTCGTCGTTCGCGGGGCAAAATGCCGGTTTCGAAGCCTCACTCGACAGGCCTACGAGTCCCATGGCGACCACCGCGCCCGCGGCTGCTTGCGTTCCGCCGCAGCCAGAATCATCACCGCAATCAGATGCCGCTGTCCGAACTACGCTCCACGACATGAACATGCGCGCACGTAACAACTTCGATCCGATCACTGCCATCAGCGACACCTCCATGTCGCTGGATAACGTTGACTGGGACTTGATTCTCAAGATGAGTAGCGCGCCGAGGTCGGACCAAATCGCCGTTTCTACCGAGCAGAAGCCAGAGTCTTCGATGCCGCCGCCGCTGTCCAGCGAAATTTCGTTCGGTGACCTTACACAGCAGCAAGAACAGCAACAAAATGCTCATCATAAAGTCGTTGGGATCGACCCGAGCGTGATCGCCGCGTCCCTGCCTCTCGATGAAAACGAGCTCACGCCGCGCGCGAGACAACTCCTCTCGCTCGTGATGCGTGACCAGCGCAAGTGAAAGCGGCATTGAGCGAACAGTCGCCTCAATCTGTTTTTTTTAATCGATCGACCTCGCAAAAACCCCACCCACCATCCTAAAAGTCCGCCAGCCACGTGCGACTGCGAGGTGCCATACAGACAGACACGCAGAATATGGCGCCCCAGTTGAACGGCATGAAACACGCCGAGCAGGATGATCCAGCACGGCTCGCGCACGGCGTGTACTCCCCCCGATTTTAATCAATCTGCGCGCCCAAGGCACCATAGTCATCATCATCACGTCAGCATCCCCCCCACCTTCGTGACGACGCCCCCGACCACCTTCGCCGCCGCGATTTAAATTATTCGCGTGCGAGCGCGCGTCGGCATTTTTTTTGCTCACGTAGTACGTCGGCGGCCGTCGACACGTGCGTGCAAAGTGCCTGGAGCCCATTATTCTCGCGGATATATTAATAAATTTACATTCCTAGCTACAAAGGCACAAAATGCATACCTCTGGAGGGCATCGGGACAACCTGAGGAGGGAGGGAGGGAGGGAGGGAGTTTCCTTTGCTGGCGGGCTCCCTCCGCCACCCTCCAGCTACGGTGCGAGGAGGTATGTGTTTCTCCCGGGGCGTAGTGTACTGTGTTGGGAGATCGCGCACTGTCGGTGGTACCTCCCCTGCGCCGAGCGGGGGAAGGCAAGCAAATTCGAGCGAAGAAGTAGGGTAAGGGTGTGATCGGCGATGAGCGCCATCGCGACGGTCGAGCTGTACCGCAGGAAGAGCACGGTCGCACGGCTGGACATCGTGCCGTTTGGCGTGTGCCACTTGGCGCTTCACGTGCAGGCCTGGCGCTTAGTCGGAGTGCGCGGCGCAAAGCAGGAGGTGGTCTGGCTGATGATTGCCATTCCGTGCGTGCTCGTTCTGCACCTGCTGACCTTTCTGAGCACACGATGGAGCGTACGTTGGAAGTGCGCCGTCGCTTACGAGCGGTGTCCGTCGTGGGAGGTTGCCGATTGGGCGCTGGTGACCCCCCCCCGGAATGGCGGAAAAGCCGGGCTGGTGGCATTGCATCGGGACTCGGCCAAGGGCCAGTCCGGCGCGTGGTTTTCGTTCCAGAAACGAACATTCGTCAGAGACCCGGCGTCGAGGAGCGGGTGGTCGCCCTTGACGAGTCCGTTTGAGGGCGTGGCGGTGAACGAGTACGTCGCCGAGCGTCGTCGGGGTGTCGAGTCCGAGCGCGAGCTCGCGGCGGCGCGCCTCAAGTGGGGCGCGAACGAGTTCGAGATACCGGACCCAACGTTTCTCGAGTTGTTCGAGGAACACTACTTGGCCCCGTTCTTCGTGTTCCAGGTCGCATGCTGCGTTTTGTGGTCGCTCGACGAGTATTGGCTCTACAGCGCGTTCACGCTGCTGATGCTCTTGGTCTTCGAGGCGACGCTGTGCGCGCAGCGCTTTAGGAGCCTCGAGCACCTGAGGGGGGTTCGCAAACCGCCTCGATTGCTCTTCGTGTTTCGCGACCAGCAGTGGCGCACCTGCTCCTCGGACGATTTGGTGCCGGGCGACGTCGCGAGTTTCTCGGTGTCGTCTCCCGGCGTAGGGCGTCGGAGACTCCTTCGCGCGCCCGTCTTCTTCGCGCCGTGCGACGCGGTCGTCCTCAAGGGCTCGTGCGTCGTCAACGAAGCGATGCTCACGGGCGAGAGCGTCCCCCAACGCAAGGACGCGCTCGTCCTCGACGGCGACAACGGTCCGGGCGAGAAGCTCGACCTCGACGGCGCGCACCGCCGCCACGTGGTCTTCGGGGGCACGGAAGTTCTCGACGCGACCGTCAATCCACCGAATCTTAGCGGATCGTCGGCTGATGCAAAGACTGCGCGCCATCCGCTCTCGATGGCCCCCCCGGACCGCGGCGTCGTCGTCCACGTCGTGCGCACGGGCTTCGAGACGTCCCAGGGCCAGCTCATGCGAATGATACTCTACGCGACCGAGCGCGTCGTCGGCTCGACGGATTCCGCGGCGTTCATCGGGGTTCTGCTTCTCTTCGCGCTCGCAGCGGCGGGCTACGTGTTGCGCGAGGGCCTCAAGGACGATCCCCCCCGGAACCGCTTCAAGTTGTGCCTCCACTGCGTGCTCATCATCACCTCGGTCGTCCCGCCCGAGCTCCCGATGGAGCTCAGTTTGGCGGTGACCAATTCGCTCGCCGCGCTCTCCAAGGCGTCGGTCTTTTGCACCGAGCCCTTTCGGGTCGCCTTCGCAGGCGCGGTCGACGTGTGCTGCTTTGACAAAACGGGAACTCTCACGCGCGACGAGCTGACGCTTCGGGGCGTTCACGCGCGCGACGTCGAGACGGGCGAAGGCCGCTTCTTCGAGACCGCGTCGCCGCCAACGGGCGACCTCGAGGCGAGACTCAACGACCCCAACGCGGCGCTCGTCCTCGGCTGCTGCCACTCGCTCGCCGTGCTCGAGGACGGCACCATTATCGGCGAAACCCTCGAACGCGCGCAGTTCGATGGGATGCGAGATTCGTGGAGACTCGTCGCGACCGACGTCCTCCAGCACCGCGCCTCGTCCCGGCAGCCTTGGTCTTCCGCCGCCACGACCAAAGCAGCAGCAGCATTACTACCCGTCGGGCATCATCACAACAACAACAACAACAACTTCAACGCTACTCCCACGAGGATTGTTGCGACAACCCTCAGGATCGTGAAACGGTACGCGTTCGTCTCGGAGCTGCGCCGGATGAGCTGCGTGGTCGTCGTCGACGAGCAACCCCGAAAGAGAGCGTGGCTCGTGTGCAAGGGCGCACCCGAGGTGATCAAGACTCGGCTCGCGAACGTCCCCGCAGACTACGACGCCTCCTGGCGAGCTCGCGCGATACTCGGCGAGCGCGTCCTCGCTCTCGCGTCGCGCTCCGTCCGCGACGACGAGGATTACCGCCGGCTGGCGAGGGCCGACGCCGAGCGCCGGCTCGACTTCCGCGGTTTCGTCGCGTTTTCGAGTCCGCTCAAACCCGGCACGCGCGCCGTCATCAAGGAGCTCATGGCCTCGACGCATCGCTGCATCGTGATCACGGGCGACGGCGCGCTCACGGCCGCCCACGTCGCGCGACAAGTAGGCATCCTGACCGCCAACCTCGCGGACGTTCTCGTGCGGACGCCGGACAACCGCGCGTGCTGGCGCTCGCTTATCAGCGAGTCGGACGACGGTGAAGGTGAAGATCCGTTTCGCGCTCGCGACGTAGCCGAAAGGGCTCGTTTCCGCGACCTCGTCGTGCGCGGCGACGGTCTTTCGGCGCTCGACGCGCGCGACGCGACCTTCGCGTGCCGCCACGCGCTCGTGTTCGCGCGCGTCGCGCCCAACCAAAAGGAGCAGGTCGTCGCCGTACTCAATGCCGCGGGTCACACGACGCTCATGTGCGGCGATGGCACCAACGACGTCGGTGCCTTGAAACGAGCCCACGTCGGGGTGTCGATTATGAACAGCCCGGCGCTCGAGGCGCGACTCGAGCGCGCAGAGCAGCAGGCCGCCTCCTCGTCAAGGCATCATCCCCGATTGGCCGACTTCGAGATGGATGCCATGGACCTCGATCCGACGCTCGTCAACCTCGGAGACGCCTCGATTGCCTCGCCGTTCACCTCGAAGCGCACCACGATCGACTGCGTCCTTTCGATCGTCTGCCAAGGCCGATGCACCCTCGTTACGATGATACAGGTTTTCCAGCGCCATGTCCTGAATGCGCGAATGCGCGAATGCTCGATTGTGAATGCGAATGTGAATGCGAATGCTCGATTGTGAATGCGAATGTGAATGCGAATGTGAATGCGAATGTGAATGCGAATGTGAATGCGAATGTGAATGCGAATGCTCACTGTCGTAGGTCTTCAAGATATTGGCCCTCATGTGCTTGTTGAGCGCGGGCATGTTGTCGGTGTTGTATCTCAACGGAGTCAAGCAAGGCGACTCGCAAATGACTGTCGCGGGACTCTCGACGGCGGTCTTCTTTTTTCTGCTGAGCCGGGCGCAGCCGCTCCGAAAGCTCTCGTCGCGACGGCCACCGCAGCGAGTCTTTGACGCGCGGCCCGCGGCGTCGATCGTAGTGCAGTTCGTCATTCACCTCGCTGCTCTCTTCGCGACGATGCGCTTATGCGAGCCGTACTCGCCTAAGGCCGACCCTCGCCACGTACCCGACGGTGCGTTCGTGCCGTCGGTCATCAACACGTCCGTCTTCCTCCTGACTGCGGTTCTTCAATTGAACACATTTGGCACCAACTACCAGGGCCATCCCTTCATGCAGTCGCTCGCCGAACACAAAGCTCTATCGTAAGTCGTGCTGCTGCGGTGCTTGCGACGCCTCATATCACCGTCCCGAAAATAGGGGGTTGCTGTTCGTCTGCTATGCGCTGCTCGCCGTCGCCGCTAGTGGCGTACGACCCCGGCGTCTCAGACCAAGAAGACTTCACAACAGATTCCCTTTTTTTCGCGTAGGTCGTGCCCGTTCTCTCGCGCTGGCTCCAGCTCGTCGACGCGCCCACTCCCGGGTTTCGGTTGCAATTGTTCGGTATTCTTCTTGCCGATACCGCCGCTTCTTGGTTGGTCGCATTCGTACTTTGATGAATGACAACAACGTTAATATATCGAATCGAGCACCTCCTGAGGGGGGAGGTGCCTCGCCTCTAAAAAGTTCCTCGCGCCTACCGATTACCCAGACGACGACCGTGTGTGCCGTATAGTATAGTAGCGTTTATCAACCCGAACGGGCGGCGCTCGGTGACCAACTACCACAGGCAAAAACGAATGGTCGGCGGCGCAGAACAGGCCTGGTGTCACATATCGCCTATTATTATTAGAGCAAGTACGGTGAGGAGGGAGGCCCGAAGGTCCTCGAGCTACGGCGGTCGTCATCGACGCCCGGGCGTTGAGAGTGTTGTGAGTGAGGCCCAACACGCGGGAGTGTGCACGGCGATGAGAAGGCAGGAGGGGTGTCGAAATCGCGACACGCGCGGGCACGCTCGATATGTCATGGATCGGTCGATCGAGAAGCACGAAGTGAGTGACTGACTCTCAGGCTCCTCGACGATGTCATCATTCGACGGGAAGTCGCAAAATGATGTGAAGACCGGAATCCGTGGATACGACGTCGCTGACCTCGCCGATCTCGAGAGCGTAGCTGCCAGGGCACGTCGACGACGCGAAGACGACGGGCTTACGTCGCATCTTCGAAGGGCTTTTGCATCTGGCCTCGGCCGAAGACGCCCAAGTCTCCGCCGGCACGATACGAGCCGCAGTCCGAGTGCCTGCGGTTTGTTGTTGCGACTGCGTCGAGGACGGGCCAACCTGGACGCGATGGCGAAGAACGTCTTGATTGGATCGTCCGCGCCGACAATTTCCGCGCGGAACTTTGCAAGCGCTGCGAGAGCTTCTTCCCTCGAGCGCTTTATCTGATTGTTAGTTCGTCGCGACACGGGGTTTCGAGAGCCCGCGTGCTTGACGAGGAGGTGCGCGGCGCGGACGTCACCCATCTGAGCGGTGTCGGAACCTCAAGCTCGTCTCGGCGCGAGGACAGCACCAACACAGACGGTTCCCCGGTCCATTTTCCGAGCTGAACGACGCAAGCCACGAGTTGTCGAGGCATGCTCAGAAAACTCGGGTTTGTGGTACGACTGAGGCTGTCTTACCGCCACAAAGCTGCACCCGAGGGGCGTAGGAACAACTCGACAGCAACTAGACTACCATCACAACAGCCTCGACAACACAACACGCACTGGAACAGCAGTGAGTCTAACTAAGCGTCGATCGATATTGAATGCACTCGGCGCTCTGCACTTCAACTTTTCTTAACTTTCTTCGGCGTATTTCTATTGTTTCTCTGCACGTCTCGGCCGGCCGGAGTAAGCATCGCGCGGGCGGCCGTCTTGCGAGGACACACCTTCCGCTTCGATCGTCGACCGGAACTGGTTTTCTCCACCCACCGCGGAGAAGCTGAGGGGCAGTCCGGACCTATTTCACGTCTCGTCCCCGGGGCACCAGAGTCGACCGTCGTCCCGAAAGGGTTTGTTTGCGCGGAAGGATGGAAGGCGCCTCACCAACAAAAACAATCGCGGTATCGTAGTAGTAGTAGTAGTAGTAGTAGTAGTAGTAGTAGTAGTAGAAGTAGTGGTGCATATATGGGCATGGCCACTCGCTCGTTGCTTCGGCCTTCACACGTGGCTCAAAGCCAGGTTCGTGTTGTTCTTTTCCTCCCCGTTGACGTCACGCGATATTGTTGTCCTCTTGTTTGAATTCTCGCTCGATAAACCGCCGACACCATGGGTCATTCCTTATTAGGAGTGACTTTACGATGCGGCGGCGGCGGCGTCCTTGCGCTGATGACGTAAAAATATTACTGCAGTACCGCTCGAAACACATTCAAAAAAAGGTCCCAAGGAGACGACGACGAAAAGACTACGCGATTGGGGAGATACCCCCCGGAACGGAAATATTATAAGGGTAAGGAATAAGACTAGGCCATCAGTCTGGGTGCTGCTAAGGGGAGACGGCCGACGTGATGAGCGACGATGAGCGTGCACCAACGGGGTGGCGGGGCCCGATGGAGGCGCTCGCCCGCTGGACGTATCAGATGTACCCGAAAACCACGGGCGCGAGGAGTTCGACCGCGAAAGAGTCGATGGTGGCGTGGTGGAGGGAGCTGTCTGCCGAGGATAAGCGAGAGGCACTGACGACGGAGGACGCGGGCGTGATTGCGCTCGCCGGTGCTTTGTTCCGAGAGGGGTTGTGGCGATTCGAGTTGGAGACGTGTTGGCGTCGGGCGTCGGGTGCGCCGCCGCGGTTTCGGCGACGCGGACGAGCGACGGCTGGCGTCGCGTCTCGGCTGCTCGTGTCGTCGACGGTCGTGAGGTGGGACGCGCGATGCTGCGACGCGCGGCGGTTATTCGCCCCCTCCCTGCGGGAAGAATCCGGCGACGAGTGGCGCGTCGCGCGCGACGGCGACGCGCCGGGCGAGCGACGTCTGGAGATCCTCGCGATCGGCGACTCGGTGTCCCTAGCGCTGGAAACGATCGACGAGGTGACCGGCGGTCGCGCGTTCTCGACGGCTGCCGCTCCCGGATCGGCGGACGACCCCTGGTGCCGGCTACCGTGGTTCAAGGCCGAGCAGGCGCGCGGCGTGACGCTCGCGCACCTGTTGGCCAACGTGGCCGAGGGCCTCGCGTGGCGCAAGTTCTGGCACGACCACCGGATGTCGCGACGCCCGCGGCCGCGACGATCGCCGCGCGCGTCGCCGGACGTGGATGCCGCGCTCGACGGGTGGTGGTTTGGCCTCACCCCCGCGGCGCGCCGAAACGCGCTGTGGCGAGCGCTCGCGGCGCAGGCGCTCGCGACCGCCGGCCGTCGCGACCGCGGCCGCGGCTCGAACTCGGTCGAGGCGCTTCGGACGCTCGCCGCGTGCCTCGAGACCGCGTCGGCTGTCGCGCTCGAGCTCGCGCGCGGCGCGTGCGCGCCCTCGTCGCTCGCCAAGTCCCCGCTCGGCGCGCCGACGATAGTCGCGTGGTTTCGCGCCGCGATCCGCCTCGGGTTGGAGGACGAGCGGTGTCGCGAAAACTGCGCCGCTCTCCTCGACGCCGAGGACCGTTCTTCCAAAAACAATCATGCTCTCGTGGATTCGCCGTGTCCAATCAAGGCAGCCAAGCCGAAGAAACGCCGCGGAAAGAAGGCGAACAAGGAGCCGCCCGCAGCGGCGCCCTCGATGATGCCCCCGCGCCGCTCGGAGGAGCGGTCGGATCGCGACGAGGCGGCCGCGACGATCGCGCGCCGGTGGCGCCGGTACTCGAGCAGCGATCACGAGGGGAGGCGATGTCGTTCGGCCTCCGCGAGGGACGTCGAGCCCCGGCTCCGGCGAAGCTCGACGGCTCCGTGCGCGTCGATCGATGCCGCGTCCGAGCAGCAAAGGAGCTGCCCTCCTTCCCCGTCGCGACGTCGAACCTACGAAAGCAACGATCTCGGGGCCGGCGTCGGCGGAGAGAGAGGATCTTGGTGCCACATCGACGACGACGACGACGCGAGAGCGACCTCGTGGCAGCGCGTCGCGTCGCCGGTGGTCGCGAATCACCCCCCGTCGTCGTCGTCGTCGTCGTCCAAAGGGAAGGACGCGCCGCCGGCGCTCGAGCGGGCGTCCAATGATGCGGCCGTCGTCTCGCGTTCGGCATCCTCGCGGGGAAAGAAGACGGCGTCGTCGTCCTCGTCGTCGCGGGGCCGCCAAACCACTCCAGGACCCGGTGCAGCGGCTACGACAAAAAAAAAACCGTCGAGCGCGCCAAAGGGATTATGTTTGAACCACCAGCCCAAGCCTCGCGCCCTCGACTTGACGAAAACGGCCGAGGAAACGACGTCCTACTCGGACGCGCTGCGCAAGAACATGACGATCCCCGAGGCTGCCCGCGCCGAGCCGCCGCCCGTTGTTGTTCCCGCCGCTTGGCGGCGAGGCTGCGAACCCCAGCGCCCCCTGGAGCTGGCGCCCCCCCGGGGTGCGGCGCCGTCCGACTCGAGAATAGTCGACGAGCCCGTCTTCGTCGCGGACGGCGCGCGCGAAGGCGACGACAACGACGACGTCGTGTGGCGACTGACGCGAGCCAACCTCTCGCTTCGACGCGATAACCTCAAGCTCCAAGCCGAGGTGAGCCGTCTCTATTCGGAAGTCGCCGCGCACCGCGGCGGCGGCTCGTCGCTGCCGTCCTACCTCGGTTCCGAGACCGTTCCGCCCGGAACTCCGGTCGTCGCGCCGCCGCCGATGTACGGCGACGCGACCGCGAGCGTCTCCTCCGAGACGCACCTCAAGCCGCGCTGCCAATGCGGGCCGCCGGCACACCGCTTGCGCGCCAGTACGACTGTCGACGACGGCGGGCCCTTTTTGCGCGGCGGCGGCGCGCGGCAGTTGTTTCCGTTACCGCCGTTGTCGTCGCCTCCCTCTTGTTCCAAGCGCGCGGTGCGCGGCGTCGACGCGGCCGCCGGGGAAACGCAAAAGCCGCCGCCACCTCCGCCGCCGCCGCCGCCCCAGCGCGTGTTGCAACACGTGAACGCCCCTTTCGGCCAGCCTCCGCTGCGGCACCCTCCGAACGTGGGCGCGGGCTTCTACGCGTACTACTACTGCGAAAATCACTCGACCGGCTTCTTGGACGTGGCGAGCGACGACGGCCGCATGACCATCCGAAGCGACACCTCGCCGGCCGTCTACCCGCCGCACCAGCACAAGCCTCTCGAGGCCGTGCGCGAGTGCGCCGTGCTGGTGCCCGCGTCCTCCGGCAACGACCCTCGTCTCTCGCGACCGCGTCCGCCGCCTCCCCCCCCCGGCACGCCCGTCGCGCGCCCGCCGATGGCGATCGACTCGGGAAGCCGCGGGTCCTCTTTCTGCGACACCCTTCACGGTCGCATCGTGACAGACTCGATCGACGATCTGTTGGGTTCGTCCGACGAGTTTTCGCAGTCGTCTTCCTCCGACGAAGAAAACGACGACGACGACGACGACGACGACGACGAAAAGTGGGCGACGACGACCACGCGCGGGAGTGGCAAGCCACCGTCGCTCGCGCGGGCTAACCTCTCGCTCGACGACGAGCTGCCCTACGACCTCCTCTCGGCGTCCTCGCACTCGAGCCTCGCGTTGTCGCCGAGGGGTGGCGCCGCCGCGGACGCGACGGGCGCCAACGAAGACCCCGTCCCCGTATCGGCGATGCGACGAGCGCCCTCGCGACACAACAGCAACAACAAAGGGGCGGCGGCTGCTTGCGCGCCGGCCGCGACGACGACGAGTTTGCAGTCGTCGTCGCGCGACGCGCCGCGGGCCCAAGCGACCGCCGAGCCGAGCAGGCCGGCGACGGCCCCTCCTCCGGAGACGGCGCGGCCTCATCGGCGAGTGCGCAAGCGCGTCGTGGTGGACGAATCCTTGTTCTCGACGTCGTCGCGGCTCGCGGACGACGTCCGCGCCTTTGCCGAGAGCATCTCGAGACGACAGCGCTCGCGCGAAAGCGCGTGGCGCGCTGCGCGAGAGCGCGTGCGCGACGTAGCCAAGTCGCTGTGGCCCCGAGCGAGGGTGGAGACCTACGGGTCGTGCGTGACCCGACTCTCGCTCGCCGACGCCGCCTCGGACCTCGACCTCGTCGTGCGCCTGCCGCGCGTCCGCGTCGCGACGCCCGCGATGACGCCCGGCGACCTCGAAGGCCGCAACGCCATCAAGGAGACGTGGCCCCAGGAACTCGCGCGGCGCCTCCGGTCCGAAGCGTGGGTCGAGCAGTCATCGGTGCGAACGATCGCCTCGGCCTTCGTGCCGATCGTTAAGCTCGTCACGATGCCGTTGGGCGAGACGCGCGAGGCCGTCCGCCTCGACGTCAGTTTCGAAGGCCCGTGGCACCGCGGCCTCGACGCGAACCGCCTCGTCCTCAAGATGCTCGACGACATGCCGGCCGCGCGGCCGCTCCTCCTCGTGCTCAAACAGCACGCCGCCGAGCGCGGCCTCTGCGCGTCCTACACGGGCGGCCTCTCGTCCTACGCGCTCGCGCTTCTAGTCGTCCGCTACCTTCACGAGCAGCCTAGGAACGATCTCGATCCGGGCGCGCTCCTCCTCGGCTTCTTCGACTTTTACGCGCACCGTTTCGAGGCGCGCAAGACCGGCATCTCCGTTGGCAGGGCCTGCTTCTTCGCCCGAGCCGAACTCGGCTCGAGGCACTACGCCGCCGCCACCGGCTACGCCATGGGAAACAACCACGACGGCGCGACGAGGGCGGCCCACATGGCGCGCTCCTTCCACTTCGACCCCCTTTACGTCGAAGACCCCCTCAGCCCGGGCAACAACGTCGGCCGCAATTGTTTTCGCATCGCTCAAATACAGCGCGCCTGGTCCGACGCCTTCTTCTCGCTCTCCGACGCGGTGGCCAAGGGATGTCGCCCGCTTTATCGGGGGGGGGGCATCGACCATCGCCGCCCGAACCTCCTCTCTGCCATCATCAGCATTGCCCCCCCGATCATCAATACGCCCGACACCAGTCCGCCATGATCGCTCGCGGCGCCGCGGGCTTTCTTTGTTGCGATCGTCGGCTTTTTTTTTTTTCGCCTTTTTGTTTGTGTGTGGTCGACCAAAAACAAAGCCAAACCAAACCAAACCATAGGGTCGTTGGTGACTACGACCACACCGATAGGGGTGGACGACGGGCTCGTGATTTCTGACCTCTCGTATTATGAATATGGTTGATGATTCCCAACTGCCACAGAAAAAGAAAGCACCCCCTCCCGACGTCACGCTGTTCCGTTTGAGGTAAGTGAACACGGGGCGGCGGCGACTCTTTGTAGTTGCGACGCGACGAACGAACGAAGGGCCCGCGACCTCGCCACCGCCACCTTGGAAGGAAAGAAAGAACGAAATAAAGGTGGCGCCCCCCGTTTCGACGAGGATGTACGGCTCGATGGACCCGAAGAGCAGCGAATCAAATCGACTGTGGGTCGAAGAATCAGCTAATTAATTAATTAACCTGTCTCACTTGGCCCCCCAGGTTGGATGACTCGCTCATGGTAACGGATGAAAGCGGCCGGATTGGTGCGGCCCGCGGCGACGACGACGATGAAACATCGTCGCAGGCGAGGAAACGTTATCGAAGCTTCAAGCGCAGCGCGAGACGCTGGAGGCGGCGTCGGCACAGGTGCGTCAAAACGATTGGTTGGGCGACGCCCGCACGCGCTCTCTTTCGCAGGCCGTTAGCACGCAATCCACCACGCAACAAGCGCGGACTGTGATGCGGAATATTGAGTTTAAAGTGTTCAAAGAGAAGGCCGTGCTCACGCTCATCATCGTCGTCTTGCTCGCTATCGACGGTGACCCAGATTTTTTTTTCGCGCGTCAGGATGGCACGCAGGTGGCCTTGCGTACCTCCTCGTTCAGAACAAGGGCTCCTTCTTCGGCAAAAGATAGGCCAGGCCTCCTCGGCGGCGGTGCTTCGCATCGGCGCATCGGCGCCACTCCCAAGGAAGCACGCAGATTCGTGGCGGCCCAGGCGGTTAGCTCACGCGCGAGGCGCGCGTTGAGCCCGCCCTCCGTGGTTTTTAATAAGGATGATGATTACCAGCATTATTGAGTCGGAGAGTAAGTCGGAAGAGCTGGGTTGCGTTTTGAACCACCGAACCGCGCCAACAAGAGGGAGGGTAAGCGCGAAGATCGTGTCCCAAAGAGTGGAGAAAAGGGCGATGCGGGGGTAGTTGGCGTTGGTGGTCAAGACTTAAGTCGAGGATATGGCGCGGAAGTGGAGTTTCATCGGGGAGTGGTGCGCTCTGCCCGCGGCGTGGGTCGCGCTGGTGGCCATCGTGGTGCTCGGGGTGCGAAATGTTTTGTTGTATAAAAAGCAAAGGGTGTGTGTGTGTCCGCAGGCGACGCTCGGTGGGATTCAGCTGATATTCGCGCTGGTGATGCTGGTGGCGAGCCCATTGCTGCGTCGCGGGTTCCTCGCGGTCGTGCGGCACATTTACCCGACGCGCGTCGGGAGGGTGCACGTGTGGTTCATGCTGGTGGTGCGACGGTACTGGCTGCGCGGGCGGCGGCACGCGGTCCCGATCCGGATCGACTTGCCCTCGGCGGCGGCGGCAGCATCGTCAACAATGTCATCATCATCATCATCATCGTCGTCGTCGTCGCGCGGCGAGACCAAGTCGGAGGACGGCACGGAGGAGGAGGGAAGGACTCGCGCGAGCGTGCACGTGGTCGCCGGGCTAGTAGATAACTACACGTACGTGGTCGTGGAGCGGGCGTCGTCGGATGCGCGCAAATCGGGCGGGCGGATGCGGCCGCTCCGATGCTGTATCGTAGACCCCGGAGACGCGGAGGCGACGATCGAGGCGCTCCAGTATATCCGCGAACAGCATTACGGGGACGGCGGGTCGTCTCGTCGAGGTCCGACGGTGGACGTGGTGTCGGGCAGCGAGATGTCTTCCGACCAGCGCGGGACGCGCGCGACGAGCAAGGACGAGGACGAGATCGGTCCGCTGGTGGTGACCTGCGTGATGGTGACCCACAAGCACTGGGACCACCAAGCGGGGGTGTTGGCGGTGGTGCGGAGCGAGCGGGAGACGACCCGGCGCGCGCACTCGTCGTTCCCGACCGAGTTTCCCGTGGCGGGGATCGAGGTGGTCGCGGGCGAGCACGAGCGCGGGGTCGCGGGGTGCACGCGCAGGGTGTCCGGCGGAGAACGTGTCGCCGTCGGGAGACTGTTGTTCGAGGTGTTGCCGTCGCCGTGCCACACTCGCGGCCACGTCATGTTCGGGCTGGTCGCGGCCGAACCGCGGACGGCCGAGGGCGTCGAGGGCGTCGACGCGCTGTTCACGGGGGACACGCTGTTTTGCGGCGGGTGCGGCGCGCCGTTCGAGGGCTCGCCCCGCGACATGGCGGCGAACTTCCGGTCGATCTACCATCGGTGCGGCGACGCGACGCTCTTGTTTCCGGGTCACGAGTATTCCGAGCCGTTGCTGCTCGAGTACTTTGGCGGGTCGCAGCAGACGCCGTGGTCGCCGCGGCAGTACGCGACGCTGTGCCACGCGCTCCAGCGCGCCCGCGACGCGCGGTCCCACCACCGGCCGACGGTGCCCGTGGTTCTCGGGACGGAGCTGATGTACAACGCGCACTTCTCGAGTCTCCACAACGCGGCGACGACCTTGTGCGACGCGTGGCGCGTCTTCGCGCACGCGGTCAACGCGCGCGCGGCCTCGGAGGAGGCGATCGCCGCGCTCCGGCAGAGCTTGCCCGGCAACCCCGAAACGCAGCACCACAAGCTTGCTTTGGTGAGTTTCATCGAGTCCTCGTTCCGCGCTCAGACGGCGAGTTCGGCGGGCGCGGCGACCGGCGCGCCGACGAGGCGCGGCGGCCTGGCGGCGCTCCGCCACACGCGCTCCGAGCACTCGCTCCTCACGGGCGCGCCGCCCGCGGGCGACCTGGATTGCGTCGACGACTACCACGACGCGGGCGTCGACGACGCCGAGGTGGCGGCGCCCCTCGCGCGCGCTATCGAGCTCGCGCCGCGGCCCTCGGCCGCCAAAGGCCTCGACAAGCTCGCGCGCGCGATCGGCCCCGTGCGGAGGGGGTCTCGGCGACGCAGCACCTCGCTCTCGTACGCCGTGCGACATCGCGTCAAGGTTCTGCGCGCGTGGCGGCCCGGCGATCGCGTCACCGTCAGGGTCTCTTCGATCGACTTCGAGTGTCGGGTCCCCGAGGGCGTGCGTCCGGGCGACGACTTCTACCTCCGCATCCCCCGCGACCGCCTCCCGCGCCTCCTCTGCTACGCGCCCCCCGACCTCGCCGACCCCATGGCCACCGTCTGGCGGCGCGACCTCGAGCGCCTCCACTCCCTCCTCGCCGCGAACGACGAACAAACCCTCGACCGAGCGCGGACCCTCTCGCGCGCCGTGCTCGTCTCGCCGCTCCGCGACGTCCGCGACTACGACGATCCCAACATCCCGCCCCCCGACGCCAGGGCGCGCACCCTCCTCCCGCGTGCGAGCTACCGCGGCGCCCCCGACGAGATCGCAGCGCAGCTCTCGGCCGAAGCACGCGACGACGTCCCCGTCGCGACCAGCGTCTGGCGCGATCCCCCGCCCCGCGCCCCGCCGGCCACCATCATCTACGGCATCGACGCCGACGTCGACCGCGCGCTCTCGGCGAGGCGCCGCGCCCCCGACTCGTACGCGCGCCTCGCCGCGAGACGCGAGACATCTTCAACTAAAGCTGGAGGAGGAGGAGGAGGAGAGCCCTATCGAAAACACGACTGGCGCGTCGACCTCCGTCCCGCGAACGACGTCTTCGACGCCCTCTGCCTGCTGTCGGCGGCGGCGGACCTGACGCCCGGTTCGGTGGATCCCGAGCCCCTCTACTTTGACGAGGAGGGCGATTCTTTCGATTCTAAGCGACCCACCATCACCAAAACCGAGCTCCGTCGCGCCCTCGCGACGCTCGGACCCAGGCCTCTCGGCCACGCCCAAGTCGACGAACTTATCGATCTCGCTGACCTCGCCGAATGCTTTACTTCCGACACCGCCCTCGACATCCAAAAGTTGGCCACTCTCCTCGGGAGCGACGGGGCGACCGACTCGATGTCCGTCGACCGTCCGCGACCCTGCTGCTGCTGCTGCTGTCGACCTCCGCCCCCCGAGAAACTCGAGCCTCTCGACGACGAAATCGAAGCTCAGCATCTCGAACACCAACGTCAGGATATCGACGCTTAGTTTTCCTCTTCTTGTCTCCATAAACGCCAGGCAGAGAGACAATCCGGCGCGGCCTCGCTCGTCTCCTCCTCCTCGGGTTGCGAGTTTCTTCTTCCAACCTTCCTGCGACCGACCGACCGACCACGCTGAGCGCTCTCCGACGCCCGAAACTAACTCGCCGCAACACTCGCTCTCGATGATATATGATTTGATTTGATCTGATTTGATTTGATTGATGGGCGGTCGTCGACGTCGACGTCGAAGTCGACGTCGAAGTCGAAGTCTCGTTGCGCTTTATATAAACATCCCTGAGGCTCCCTACCTTCTTCTCTCTCCCGACATATATGATACTCTTATATCTAGGCTATCCTAGGATCCGATGACAACGCCGCCGCGGTGCTGCAGCTGGAGGAGACATTGAACGAAGGAACGAACGAACGAATTTGGATGGACGGCACGCGTTCGTCGCATTCGGCCGACGCCGTTCTCCGTCCTCGACGCTCCAACAAGATCCTTCCCGGAAAAAAAAAAGGAAAGAAAGAAAGAAAAGTAGAGAAAACGCCGGCGTCGGTCTGCACAAGAAAGAGAGCGAGGTCGTGGCACTTCTCGAGATAACGATTCCTAAAAATAAAAACGACGAGCGGATGTTTTTTTTTTTTTTCACTCAGTCAGAGCTTGTGGATCATCATCTCCTTGTTGATGAGATGGCAGGTCATCTCAACAAGATTAAGCATCTTGGAGATGTCGGCGGCCCAGTCCGAGAGAACCTCTTCCGGGGGCTTTGGCTTGGCGAAGCGAGCGATGCCGGCCGGGCGGTCAATCTTGCAGTAGAGACCAGAGTTCGAGACCATGTGCGAGACGTGGCGCTCGGCGTCGTCCTCGGTGAGGCCGAGGAGCTGGGCGAGGCGGGGGACGCGGATCTGCCTGTAGTAGGTGGAGACGATGCGAATGTTGTGCTGGACGACGCGCGTGTGAAGAAGCTCCTTCCACGCGGCGCGGACCTGGGGTCCCGCCGTCCCGAGCGCGGCGTGGTTCTCTATAGCGTCCTGGTCAGAGAGGGGGTAGGCGATGATCTCCCTGCGCACAAAGAGCTCGAGGGCTTTCGATATGCCCGGAGGACACTCGGCGAGCTTTTGTTTCTCCGAGGCGAGGACGCGGTGCGTCATGTCGGAGACGGCCGGCGAGTAATCGCTGAGGACGAGGAAGATCGCGCAACTCGAGAGCGCGTCGCGCCATTGGGTCGGGTCCTCCGACACGCATTTGGTCTTGTAGATGGCCCAGTAGTGCTGCGCGAGGTCGAACGGGGCCTCGTCACCCTCGCGCGCGTGGTACTCGATCATGAGGCGGTAAAATCGGATTTTCAGATCTTCGAGCTCGTCGTCCTCCAGAGTCTTCCGCTGGACCTTTTTCGAGATTATGTAGGCCCGGATCCGGTCGCCCTTGGCCAGCATCAGCCGGACCTGCTCGAGGATGAAGTCGACCTTTTGGCGCTTGGAGAGCGACCCGTACGTCTCGGCGTTGACCGTCTGGAGCACGTCCGCCGCGCCCGAAACGTCGCCGCGCGCCTCCTTGAGCGCCGACAGCATCCGCGTGATCTTAGCGCGCTCGCCCTCGCAGTACATTTTTCCCTCGGTGATCTCGCTCAGCGTCACCAGCAGCTTCTCGCGCGCCCCCTCGTCGGCCAGCTCCGCGACCGGTTCGGTCGTCTCCAGCAGCGAAATCCCCTCCTCGAGCAGCGCCGTGATGACGACCTTGCTCTGCGACCGCCGCTTGGAAAGTAGCGTCAGCATCGAATTGAGACGGTCCCACTCCTTGAGCTCGCGACACATGCTGACGATGCAGCTCGTTACCGTCCGCGCGGCGTAGGCGTCGTTCGACAGCCGGCACTTCTTCTCGGCCGCCAGCAACGCCTCGAGCACGCTCGGCGCGTCGAGCGACCCCGTCGTCTCCAGCGCCGCCCGCGCCTCGGCGACCACGCTCGACGCGAACGCCGACTGGTCCGTCTTGTTCTTCGACACGGACGCCTCGCTCGCCTCCATGGCGACCAAATCAATTTATTATGCTAACCCTTTATTTTTTTGTCGCCACGATGGGCGCCGTCCGCCGCGCCTGGCGCATGTCGTCGTCGTCGTCGTTGTCGTCGTCGTCCGACACGATATTCGCGTTGTCGTCGGGGCGCGGGGTCGCGGGAGTGGCCGTGGTCCGGATCTCGGGCCCCGGCGCCGTCGGCGCCCTCGAAGCGCTCACGCCGGGGTGCCGGCTGCCCGCAACGCGGTACGCCGCCGTCCGGAGGCTGCGGCATCAAGAGCGCGTCCTCGACGAGGCCCTCGTGCTGCGGTTTGCCGGGCCCGCCTCCTTCACGGGGGAGGACGTCGTCGAGCTCCACTGCCACGGAGGACCCGCGACGGTCGACGGCGTGCTCTCGGCGCTCTCCCAACTCCCGCGGCTTCGGCCCGCCGAGCGCGGCGAGTTCACAAGGCGCGCCTTTGCCGCCGGCAAGCTGGGTGTCACGCAGGTCGAGGGCCTCGCCGACCTCCTGGCGGCATCGACCTCGCGGCAGCGCGACCAGGCGCTCCGAGTGATGGACGGCGCGCTCGAGCGCGAATACGGCGCGTGGCGCTCCGAGCTCGCCGGGATTCGCGCCGCCGCCGAGGCGGCGATCGACTTTGGGGACGAGATGGAGGGCGAGGTCGACGCGGCCGCGACCCTCGGACCCCTCGAGGCCCGGGCGCGACGCTTGCGCCGAGCCCTCGCCCGCGCGCTCGGCGTCGCCGACCGCTGCCAGGCCGTGCGCGACGGCGCGCGCGTCGTCCTCGCGGGCCCGCCCAACGCCGGCAAATCGAGCCTCGTCAACCTCCTGGCGGCGCGCCCGGCGGCGATCGTCAGCGACGTCGCCGGTACGACGAGAGACGTCCTCGAGGTCCGGCTCAACCTCGCCGGCTTTGAGGTCAAGCTTTACGACACGGCCGGCATCCGCGACGCGGCCGACGGCTTGGAAGCCGAGGGCATTCGCCGCGCGCGCGAGGCCTGCGACGCCGCCCACCTCGTCTGCTACGTCATCGACGCGGGAAATTATTATTGGGGTACCGACTTTCTTTCCCCCCAAAACAACAACAACAACAACAACAACAACAAGCTCGACTTGGTCGTCCTCAACAAGGTCGACCTCATCGAAGACAACGACGCGATGAGTACGATCTTGAGCCGACTACGGACCGACCTCGGCACCGACCTCCCGATTGTCACAACCACCGCGATCCAACCCGACGGCGCCGACGCCCTCCTCGCGGCCATCGAAACCCACCTCGTCGACCGATGGGATGCCGCCGACCACGACGATGCGCCGACCGTCGTCAGAGAGAGACATCGGCGCCACGTCCAGGCTTGCCTCGACGCCCTCGACTCTGCCCTCCTCCAGTCCGAGCCCGAGCTCTTCGCCGAAGACCTCCGCCTCGCCACCCTCGAAATCGGCAAGCTCGTTGGTGCCATCGACGTCGAGGATGTCCTCGACTCCCTCTTCCGCGATTTTTGTATAGGCAAGTAGGTGAAAGAGGAACCAACAAGTCACCACCCGTCGCCGTTAACGTCGACGACCGCCCCGGCCGGCAACGGCGCCGCGGTCTCGAGGGCGTACCGCAGCATCGCCGGGTCGTGAAAGGGTTTGGCCCCCGACGGATAGGAGAGCTTGAGGGTCTCGGGGAGCTGCGTTGCGCCCAACTTGAGGTAGAATGCCGGGACGCCGCCTGCGGGGTCGTCGTAGGAGAAAAATATTTAGAAATCCGGAAGGGCCCCACTGCAAAAGATCGACTCATGCAGGTCGTCGCCGCCGCCGCCGCCTACGAGGGACGATGAGATACTACGTTGGCATACACGAAAACGCACTTCGCAGACGTTGGAAAGCGAGCCGCACCTGCGCGACGGTGTCCAGGACGCTCTACTCCGCGCGAGGAGAGCGCCGGCGGCGTACGACGGCAGCACCGTGGCCCGCGCCCCGCGCCCGGGGCGAGCTTCTGCGCGGATTTGTCATTCGAGCAAGAACCTTGACGTACGCCACGTGCGCCAGAGCGAGGACGCGGCTGCCACGGAATCGTCACCACGCGTTAATAAAACGCGTCGCACCGGGGCTCGCCGTCGACGCGAATCACGCGCACGAACGTCCGAGCAGCCGCGAGCGCGTTGCCATCGGCATCGACAATCGAGTGGATCCACTCGTCCGCGAGGACGTCGTCGTCTGGCCGCGCACGCCTAATCATTACCAACAAAACGAATAGGGTCGTCGTCGTCGTCGGGGTACGCTCACCGTGCCAGAGCCTCGGCGTAGCGGTCGCGGTCGGGGGCCTGATGGACGAGTGGATCGCAGCCACCTCGCACGCACCGTCGGGAAGGCTTCGGTCCAGAGGGCGCACACGGCGCGGAGGTCAGCCTCGGTCAAGGCTTTGGACGGGGCTCCCTTCGTGGTTGCCATCCAGATCGTCAGAGTTGAAGTGTGACGTGGCTCGTTTAGGGGTGGAGACTTGTGATGTACGCTGTTGTGGTGGTCCTCGCCTGGGCCGCCGCGAAGGCCGTAAGTCCCATGACGGGGCGTGGGACGGTCACATCCGAACGACTGACGCCTCGCGGGCGAGTCTGTTTGCATGCGAGTGCGCGACCCGTCGTGCCGCTGCGTCGGGCGGCCGCGCTCAACGACGTTCCGACGACCGTCGCGCTCCACGAGCGAATCACGGGGTCCATCTCCTCGTCGGCGAGGTGGTACGACCAGCAGCTGAAGTCAGCGCCGCTGCGGACCAAGTGCTGGACCGACGGAATCGTCAGCGCGCTCGGCGACGCCCTCGCGCAGTCGATATTGACTGGAACGATTGACCCGTGAGATATTATCTTCTCGCGCGGGATGGATGGATGGATGGATGGATGGATGACCTCGCGCAGGCAACACGTTCTCGCGTGGTACATCTCGGGCGTCCTCTACTTTTGACCATTGCTGGACACCTGGTACAACGGCCTCGCGCGCTTCGAGCTCCACATCCGAGCAAAATACGGTACGGTGAATAACAAGCGACCGCCACTCGTTAACCGCCTTGTGCTCAGGCACGTCCAAGTTCGTAGCCGTCATCTTTCAGGTCGCCTTCAACCAGTTCATCGGCTCCTCATGCTGCAACGCTGTCTTTCTCTACTTCCTCGCCTCCACCAAGATGAGCCTCGCCACCCTCTTCCAGGGCGAGCCGTTCAGCCCGATCGCCACTCTCCACCGAGCAGCTCCGAGAAAAATTCGTCAGCGTGATGTTGGCAAATTGGATCTTCCGGCCCCTGCCGAGCGCCACCAATCTCTGCATCATCCCCCTCAACTACCGCGTCCTCGTCAGCAACACCTGCTCGATTTTTTGGAAGTGTATCCTCTCGCTCACTACAACAGCGAATAAGAGCTGACCCTTCCTCACGTATCTCCCCAAAAAAAATCGCCGCCTGTCTGTGTGTCTGTTTGTCGTGGGCCGTTGGCATCGAGCGGTCCTCAGAAAACTACAACGTCGCCGCGCCGGTCGCCAATCGCATTCGTCAAAGCAATGAAACTGCGACCACGACGTCGCAAGCGCCCGCGAATGAAGGGATTGATACATACGACTTTGGACGCTCGCATCCTCAGCAGCCAATTTTTTTCGGGACGGAACTTGAATTCTGCGCTGCGCGCTGCTCTTGCTCGCGATCTAGGGAACTAACTAACTAAAAAAAAAAAACGCGACCTTTTTTCTTGGCCCGTCCTGCAGGGGCACCGTCATTTCTCACCCTGTGTACATATTATTTTGTTCTCTTGATCAAGGCTGCCTTGCTGTCGCCGGCTTGTATTCCTTTCTTGTCGGCGTCCTGGGAAACTCGTGGTCCGCAACACCACCCCGACGGCGCGCGCCGTCGGCACATCCTCGGGCGCTGCTGCAGCTGCTGTTGCTGCTAGGGGTGCGGTGGCCGCGCCACCGCCCGAGCCCCACCTCGGCACCTTCATCTGCGACGCCAGATAATCGAGATCGACGGGCGGATGCACGCGGTAGTCCTTCCAACCGAGGCGCACAAAGAACTGCTCCTTGTACATGTCCCACTTGGATACGGGGAAGAGTCGACCGTGCGTCGCTTCGTAGTCGCGTCTTCTTACGTGATATGCAACATTTTCCATGATGCGCACCCAGAGTTTCTCGCCGAGCGTGTGTTTCTGCAGGCGGTCTTGCATTCGAAACGCCGGATAAAAGAGCAGCGGGTTATGTCGGTCCAGCGCTTTGAACTCCTCGAAATCGATGAGACCATTTTCGTTCACGTCGAGGTGTTCCAGCGCTCCTTGGAAATTGCCCTTGAAGAGCGGATCGCCGTTGTTTACGGCAGCACAGAGGTCGCCAAACTCTCTTTCGTCGATCGCGCCGCTAGCATCGGCGTCGAAGAGGTCAAAACAAAACTTTAGGATGTCATCCTTCGAATACATGCAGTACACGAGAGAGATTGTGACGAACTCTTCAAAGTCGATTCGCTTGCTGCCGTCGACGTCCATGACACGGAACAACTCGTCGCTCAGCGGCGATTTCGTCTCACCGATCGCTTCGTAGAACTCAGACGGATCAATGGTTCCGCTACCGTCGACGTCAATGTCGTCGAACTTCTCGCGCAGAACGCGAAGATGCGACTGGATCAGACCGAGCGACGTCGCAATCCTCGCAGCAACGCTTCCCCCCAAAATCACCGTTTCTCTCGGTTTGAGCTTGCGCACGATCTTCCGTATGGTTCGTACGACATAACTCTTGTTCACGTCGTCCGTCCTTCTTGGCACCTCGAGCACCTTTTTGCTGCTCGAGATTCGCGCTGCGAGCCGTGCTGTTCCTGATTGTGCTGCCCTCCTCTCAGCGATTTCGCAGTATTTCACGTTCTTCTCGAACTTCCTCAACGACAACGACGACGCCCTCAAGGGAATGGGGGCGACTTCTTTGTGGGGGGCGATCTTGGCGGACCGACTTCGCTGGGACGTCATCACCACATCGACCGACAGGTCTAAATCTTTCCCGAGAACTTTCACAACGGCCTCTCAACGGCACTTTGCCGATTGTTCTCGTGCCGTGTCCGTTGTGGTTGTGTGGGAGCTGCATTGAAGAAGTCAAAAAAGGCAAGTCCCGAAGCCGACGCGGTCGTTCGTGAACACCCAGGTGGCGTTTACATCGTTATTTTGTCGGCACACCACGTCCACGACTTCAACGTGAAGAAACTTACATTGGCGGGCTGCCAAGTTCTATTATGGTCGGTACCATCCGACCGAAGTTTCTCCCACCCACGCAGTTTAAAGCTCTTCCTCCCGTCGATGTCGCTGACGGCAATGTCCTCTATCGCCGCGCGTTCTCGTCTGCCTCGGGCTGCGCCAGAGAATTTTAAACCCGTTCACTCCTGTGCTAAAGCGTTGTCGCCGCGTTACTTGGCATCGCTTCCAAACCGCAAACAATCACTGCAACTTCAAGAGCCAGCGTGACGCACATGTCTCAGCGTAGCCCGATTGCGTTGATCTCTCGGGCCTGTGATCCACCTTGCTCGAGTACGCCAAAGCCGTGGGCATCTTAAGGAGCTCGCCTCAGAGTTAAATGACAACTTCATCAACAATCTCAACGAATGCGATTCCCATATCAACCCGTCATCACGGATCGACTGCTAGCCGGCGTCGAGGCCGTCGAGGAGGGGTATTCGTGGGCGAAATCGAGACCTTCCCCAAAGAAGCACACACCGAAATCATCGACGCTGATCTCGACTTGCGGCTGGAGACGGACAATCATCTTGTGACCGATATGAACCACGTCTACCGCCACAATAGTGTCGTCGTCATCTGGGTTCAGTGCCTGAAGCATAACCATGAACACCAGGTAATCACAAGCCTGGCCGGCCTGGTAGCACGAACATTCCCAAGAGGACTCTTCTTAATCTTGCCGAGGCGACGATCATCACTCACCGAACTCCAATAAAAGCCGATATCGAGACGTATGAAAGAATCGCAGCACATGAGGACACACGAGCACTTTCAGCTCATCTACTGCAACCTGCGGTATTAGGGTCATAATCGAGCATCCAGACGACGACTCTTCGCTTAACACAAGCTTGCAAAAGATTTAGCATAAAAGAGTGATTCGACCTATACCGCGAAGGAATTTGTGCGCTCTGCGACCCTATAAAATCGACCACGTCGGGTATCGTTGCCTAAGGCCTCTAACGCATCTCTGATGACTTGGCTCTGAAGTACCGAAATTCAAGCTCATCGCACCATGCACCACGTACTGCAAGATAATGCTGCAAGCGACATTTTTCAAGTTCAGCACATTGCTCTCGCTCACATCTATCTCTGTCGCCCGAATTCCGGTGAGAGCGTGCCAGAGGCAACTTTTCAACAGCAGGGCTTTCGGCGCTGTAGGGCCGGCGTGGAATCAAAGCCAGCCAGCCAGCCAGCCCACCTGGAGCTGGGGCACCATGGATAGAAATGGTTCGCGACAAGCACGGCAGGAGAGCCAGACTCAAAGCTGGTACGTCGTGGCTGGCGTATCAGCGGCCCGGGCCTTCCTTCTTGGCCTATACGTCGGTCAATGCCCAAAGACTCCTTCCTGGCTATTTGAGCCTGGGAGTTGCTTGCATTGATATTTTTAATAACCTCGGGAGTATCGTCGAAGCGAGGTAGCTACACAACAATTGTAGACATTGTGAACGCGAAAGCTGTTCTCCCCTGCGCCCTTCGCCACATTCCTAGAAACCCAAACGCACGAAAATCTGGGCTCACGCAGTGTATTTACGTATTAACATGTACAAACTCATATTGCCACGAGTGACGTGGCGCCGTTCCTGGCAGTGAAGTGGGCATGGGCGGATAGCATTTCCCAAACGATGTGTTGTTTTCGATCCTAGGGAGGCATAAGAGGTGTCATCATCGAGACGCGGCGGCAAGCAAGTCTAGGATGGTTGCCAGCTTGGAGTTTGCTTCGGTTTGGAGTTCTTTCAGATTGGCAATATCCAAGGCTAGGAGGTTGACGCGGTCCGCAAGCTCGTTCAAATCAAGACCGGTATCTGTCACTCCGCCATCCATCGTTAGGCACGGCGAAAGTGGCTCGAGATCAAGCGCTTCGTTATTCTGAGTCGTGTTTCGCACGCTTTGTTGATTGGGCTCCTCCGTCAATGAGGGATCTGGGATCTTCCTTCGATTTCCTTCCACACGTCGTCGCTTTGGATTTGCACAATTTTCGTCTTCTTCAAAGCACTTAGTTAGCGAGGCCGCCGGTTTTGAATGCGGCGGTTGCTCGGCTGAAGACAGAGACAAACCAGATTCCGGGCAAACGTCGTCGGCAGCCAAAGTGGGTGGCGTGGAGGCCGTGAATTTGTGGTGTCTGTTCGTGGCCTCGCGATGTTCCGAGAGCTGGCGCATTGCATCAACAAGGCGATTCGAAGCGTGACTCGAGTCTTCCGACTCGAGAGTATCCTGGTAAATCCGCCTTGAGGAAGGGGCCGTCGTGTTTAAAAAAGAAATAGAATTGGACTGCGTGTTGTTTGGCGCAGATGGGACGCAGCGATCAAGGACGCTTCTCATATCCCCGCACGAAAGCGTACGAACTTCGGTGAACATTATAGAGCGAACTGTCGCGTTTCGACGCTGGCTCTCCCCGACGACGGCGCCTTCGCCGAAAAACTGGTTCTTTGATAGCATGGCCACGCGTTTTGTCGTCGTCGTTCCGTCGAGTATCACGAGCACCTCGACTGCGCCTCTCACTATGAAGAACATGCAGTCCCCGATGTCGCCTTCGTGGACGATCACGTCCCCAGCACTAAAGTATGCGGTGTGGAGCTTGGCGGCAAGTCCCCGAATAACCTCGGGATTGGCACAATGCATGAACTTTATCTTCTTGAGGTAGTTGACGTTGAGCTCGAGACTCAGCTTGCTCCGGAGGTCGAGGCTGAGGTTCTCCATGAGCCTGTGTTCCTCGGCCACGGAGAGTGCGTACTTTGAATGGCGGGAAATGAGGTCCTCGCGAACCTCGGCGCGCAAGTGGTCGGGGATCTTGTGCTGGTCCATGAACATATTCAGCGATTGTATCTGCGTCGAAAACTGACGCTTTCTCCACTGCAGCTGCTCGCACAGATGGATTGCCCAGGATGTTCCGACGGCGAAGATCGAGGCACCAATGATCATGACGACAATACTCCAGGTGCGCTCGAGAGTGGCCACGGCGTGAATGTCGCCGTAGCCGACAGTCGTGACGGTTGAGCACACCCAATAAAACGCCGCGATGTAGCGGTCCAATTTTGACGCCCGATCGAGCTCATTCCGCGAAATCCAGCTGCTGCGCCGGAACTCTCCGTCGCGGCGATTGCGCGCACCGATGGCGTAGAAGACACAAGCAAAAACGTGGCACGTCAGCAACACCCCAACGGCGAACGACAAGATCTGGAGGACATGTTGCCTCAGAATAAAGGAGAACTCGAGACGGCTGATGACGCGATTAAGCCGCATGAACTTGAGGAGTTTTAAAAGCTTTAACACTCGAACAATTCGGACGAGCTTGAGAAGCTTGATAAGCTTAACTGCATCGCTATTGGATGTGTTCTTGTCGAGGAAAACCAGTGGGAAGCCGATGACCGCCCCCGCGTCGATCAAAAACCATGACCGCAAGTACTCCACAGCGATTCGGCGCTGATTAGAAACGATCTCGCCGTCAACTTCTACAGCTGTGAAGAAATTCAAGCCAATGTCTATGACGAAGAAGACATCCTGCACGAATGTCAAGATCAACAGGCTGCGCGTCTGTCGTATCTGGAAGCAGAGCACAACAGGTAGTTGGATCGCCGCGAAAAACAAAAAAAATAACGTGCCCAAGTCCCAGCAGCAACGGGTCCTGCGGTGTGGATGAAGGATGTACCATGGAATGGACGGCTGCGGGTTCGTTCCCAGCTCCGCGCTATTGTCCATGTCGACGCTCTTGAGGTTGAGTGACATAATCGCGCGAAGATCGTCCGGTGCCATCATGTGCACGTCTGTAAGCGAACGTTGTCGCCGTTTTATTTGTGGCGTTCTTGGATTGAACTCAACGCCGCTCGCAGATGAGCTAAACATAGCACTAAAGCTCTTTCGGCGCTTACTTATCGACAACGAATTCGACAACGGTGAGGCCAGTTTGCCAAACACGATGGATGCCGAACTCTGAAGCTTCGTCATCTTGGGAGTGTCGCACATAAACGATAGCGACCTTACCTTCCCGTCGCCATCCTCGTCTTCTGTCGGGTCCTCGTTCCGGCTCATCATTGCCGTCATGAGTCTTCTTGCCCCAGTCTAGTGAACCCTATACAAAGATACGCATATTACCACGTCACAGAAAGTATCAAGATCGGTTTTTTAAAGGTCGACTGCCAAGAGGGTTTGGGCTTGAGGGAGTGCAAGATGGGTTCATAATGGTGTGATAGTAAGCCTCTAATTCGAAACTAAGTAGCGGAAACAAAATCGGAAATCAGGCAGATCCCGAGAGGCCAATCCATTCTTACCACTACAAACAGTCGACTGCCGGGGGGTGCGGAAATGAGGACGCGAGTGCGCGGAGGGTGTAACGGGTTGTGTGGATACGTGAGTGGTGCCTGGAGGGCAAAAGGAACACGAGGCCTAGTCGGGGTCGACGCTGAGTGCAAAAGGGGTTATCACTGAGACGTTTGAGACAAGAGGCAGCAAAAATCACTGTGTCCCTCCGGAAGAGAATGGCAGTGGTAGTGCTGCCCTTTACGCCCTGTCTCTAACGACAACAAAGCGCAGCACGGTGATAGACAAGCTGTCTATCTGATTTGATTGATGTGTATATAACTAAGAACTAAAGCTAGAATAGGGGTAAGACCCTAGACAGAAAAAAATATATCTTAACGCCCCACAGATTGGACTCGGGGATATAGAGATCTGAATCAAACTAAGCAGGAAGGATTCTGCTATCGACAAAAACGAGGATATCATTTTGAATGGGGCTGTAAGTTGGGAGGTGTCTCAAGTGCATGGTTTCATACTAAGGTGGAGTGGAAGAAGTTGCGTGTTCGCCACTGGCGCGTATAGACGAATGACATTATTCTCCTGATAATAGCAGATGCGAAATTCACGTAAGTTTCTATAACGTGTTATGGAGCTGACTTTGCGGTGACTGCCCACATGAAGTCCGTTAGCGTTATCGATAAAAAGAGGCAATGAAAAAGCTTGTTTACAAGATAGTAAAAGTGGGTGAGAGGGAAGTATCCTATGAAACCAAATGCATTCATCTACGGCTGCACTAGCTGCGATGAATTCGGCTTCCATGTTGCCTTTAGTGGTAAGAGTCTGTCGTTTACTTGACCAATATACAAGATTGCCAAAAACGAAGATACATGTGGCAGAGTGCGATCGAAGCTTAGGATCGGAAGCATCAGCGAAACTAGCATCAGTGAAGCAAAGACAAGGTGAGCTAAGATGTTGCAATTCAGGATAAGTGGTGATCGTGTGTTGGGTAAACGGCGTGATCGACGGGTTATCACACGAGAATTCCAGTGAGCTGATTTGTGTAACCTGTAAGTATCGAAACATCACATAAAGATGTAAGAGATGATTTTGCTCGGGATTGTGCACACCCTTGAAACATACATTGCATAGTGTAGTAATATCAGGGCGACATGTAACTGAAATGTAAATGCTAGTTCCACAGTAATGCGGCAAGTTATTGCGAAGAATCTCCAAAGTAGGAGCAATATCGGCCAATAGCCTCGCGGAAAGTTTGGTGAGAAACATTTCTGAGTGAGGTACATCAGTGCCACTGAGAGTACGCTTATGCTCAGAACGCATTTTCTTAATTTTAGCTGCTACGTTCATTGTGAGATGTCCAGCTGATAAGATATAGTGAAGGTTAATGCCAAGAAATGATCGAGTGCTTTTATGCCAGGTACCTTTACCATATTCCTTTTCGAGATTGTTACGAAGAGAAGGAATCTTGTTTGTACCAGTGCCGGCGATCAACAGATCGTCTACGGAAACGGATAGAAGAACCCACTAGTCTGTAGATTTGTTCCAGTAGATGTACAAGCATGTATCGACCTGAGAGCGTCAAAACTCGCTCTGTCGTGAGAATGAATCGAGCTTGATATTCCACAATAGGGCTGATTGCTTTAGGTCTGAAGTTAGTTAGTTGGTGCTTTAGACCACAAAGTGCCTTAACAACAAGTCGAAGTACCAACTTTGATTAAGGATGATTCTTCTGTATTTGCTGAATCATATTCTGGGAGACACGAATTCCTCGAGGAAAATCGATCCACACGCGTCGATCAAGCGCCGAATGAATGAATGCCTGGGGAATGTCGCAATGAGCGACAGGTAGCTGCTATAGCGAGAAGGAGCCTGAAAGTGGCGAGCATGTCGGTAGGGTGTGAAGTTTCATCGAAGTCAATGCCAACTCGTGCTAAAATTTCGCGTGGGCCCAGTCGAGCTATATAGCATCGGGAGGCCCGTCTGCGGAATACCTGATCGGAAGGACTAACTTCGTGGATATCGGCGAGCGGTCGGACGGTAGTGGTCCGTGCTTAAATACGCCAATACAATAACGGCCTTCGATCTCCCTGCAAATAGAAGAGATATGCTTAAATTGATCTTCGTCGCGGAAGTCTTCTAGTTCGATTATCTCTTCTGGCTCATATACATTATCGGCTGCATTTACGAGTTGCAGCGCGACATGATCAATGTCCTGCAGGTTATCGTCCATGACTTCCTGAAGGGTGTTTTCGTCTGGGTTGCTTTAAGCTCAAGAACAGATGACTCAATTGGCCCGAGTCACGCACAAAGCATGTCTATGAACTTGGGCATAGATGCGACTGACTAGTGGGGCGGTGATCGTCGCTTGTCGATACCGGGTGAGCTGGCAGAGGCGACACAACGATTTTGACCAACATGATATGAGTTGCCTATCGTTGACCAGTAGCGGTTTGCACCATCGGGGCGATATGTTCGTCAGCGCGTAAAATGTGTAGCGTGAACGCATAATCACGTGCTGTCATCAGCGCGATGGAAGCACACGTGTCTTAATAGATGGGTTGGTAGTGCGGCGGGATCTTTCTTTCGCGCATGTACTTGGATAGTAATGCGCTAGCTGCGTTGTAGTCTGTCGAGAAACACTCGCGGCGCGTTGAGATTCGGTTGAGCCAACAATTTATGAGACACAATGAGTAAAGTGAACATCTGTGGGGCAATATGGTCCACAGAAACGGCAGGTTCAGTGTTGCCAGAATTTAAACCATTCTGCGTGTCGAAAGGCGACAATCCATCTTCTTGTGACTGGGAGTTGGAAGAAGTGTTAGACGATCCAGACGAGCTGTTTTGTTGATGTTCATGACGGCGACAGATAGCGGCGGTCGTGTAAGTCGACAGGCGTTGTTAATCGTCAGAGGGCAGTTTCGCAAAAGAATCTTCAGTGAAATGATGTGGAACAGCCGAATTTTTACTGTCGGGAATCGGTATGGCATTCGATTGCGCAAGAGCTGGCGAAGGAGCTGTGTTAGATGGTTCCTCCGGCGCCTGGTAGTTTATCGACTTTTCGGTCAAGGCGAGGTGCACCAACACTTCACTGGTAATACCGTCGGCATAGTCAAGTTATTTGTAAAGTCGGGGCATCTCAGTTTCATCGTCGGAAGAGCGGGTAGCGACAATATCAGATGAGAGCAAAAACGAGTCCAGCACTTTATCAGTGTAATCCTGCAACTGGGAAGTAGTGTTGTTGCGAGTCGCATGCCGGTATAACTTCTTGAAGTGCTCTTTCAGAGAGTATACTGTATGCGTTGTGCGATCCAAGAACTTCATATCGGAGCGAGCGGGACGATCGAAGGTGCGAGGGAAAATCGACTTATCATTCGACTGGCCAAGCCTTGTTACATACGAGTTGCCGTCGCGGAAATAGCATGCTTAAATCAGCACGTGAGAAGGGGCGGCTAGCATCTTTAGCGTCACGAGGATGTCTCGGGTTAAAGGGCTGTGCGACTTGCCGGTGACTTCGAACGTAAGAGTAGCGAAGACCTTGCTAGTTTGGTCAAGTTCACACTCAGCGTGATCCGTCAGCTCTGTAAAGGGCAGCTTGGGCTTTTGGTGGGAAGATAAGCCTTCCACATATGGTAGCCAAGAAACGGGCAGATCCAAGCGGCGTTTGTCATCGGGACTGTTATGAATGGAGTTATACAGATCCAGTGCGCACTCCAGGATATACACATAGTTGGATGCGTGGCAGGATCGCTGGGCATCAGGTTGTGCACGAGCAGAGGATTGATTTAGATTCACACAGCATACACCATTCTGCCCACTCTCGGGGGCATCGGACTTTACTCGTCGTATGGCTAAAGTCTCTGTAGATTTCCTCGTAGATCTTCTTACAGATCGTAGCTTGATCAAACTGGATGTCTGTTTCTTCCTTATTAAACTGGTTAGGTAGATGCCTGAAGGATTGAGCGCATTCAATAAAAGCATGTACATGCCAGTGAGGATTATACACCATTTGATCAAACTGCTGCTGCTTCGAATAGCAAACATCAGTAGAAGCAACATTTTCGTCATAGTTATACGGAACTAACATTATGGCCCGACGTTTGTTGGGGTGGTTATGCTTATTGTACTCAGCATTGACAGCTGGCTAGACAGCATTGGCAGCTAGCCAGACAGCGATTCGGTCTTACACCGATCTTAGTGATGATTATGATGATGGCCCGTCGAATTTCGACTTCCCACCTTTTTGAATCTCGCAAACTCAAATCCGAATTTAAGGATACCGACGCGCGTAGCATCACTTTCAAGGAAGGAAAATATTACTCCTCAGTGCAACACACCTTGTGTCACGGATTTCGCACCTCACGAAATCAATGTTCTCATTGACCTTCAGAGGAGGAGCAGAGCAACGTGCCCACCGCTATTTCCCGACGCGTTTACCACCTTCTCGAATATCGCGAGTCCGTCCCTACGCCAAAAGTCCAATATGCCCAAGCGCCGAGGGAAACTTTGAATCGAATCTAGGGAGGGAGGCCGAGTCCTGTGGTAGCAAGAACAACTCCCCTCTTTCCTTCCACCTATTCACGCTTATTTATCACTAGCCCCTTCACTGGCGCCCAGACCCAGTTGAGCTATAGCGCTGGGCCGCCCCCTATAATGGGGTTGCGTCACCGTCCTTCCTTCCACTCACCCCCGCTCGACGCTCTCACCCCCGCCAATCTAAGCCGCTTTAATCATCGCGCGCTCCGCGCTTTTGAGTTTACACCTTTGAGTTTACACTTTAGCCCCTTAATTAACGTCAACGACTAGAACGTCCAAGCTTCCTAAGTAGAGGATCGTCGGTGTAACAAACGGATGTGGCTAGCATTGGTGCTGGCTGTTCGAAGTCGCGCGGGACAAGGCGCTCATCATCCGTGCGCGCGATCGCGCGAGACGTGCAAATGCCATGGGAACGCAAGCATTCTCATGGAGAAAGTTGTGCTCGCGCAACGGCAAGTTGAGAGCGAGATCCTGTGTACGTTTGCATCGTTCCGCGGAGGAAGGGAACCCGAGCCGAGGCGTCCGAAAGCATGCGCATGCTCGCCAGCTCGCGGTAAACTAGGGTGGCCGAGCGATCATCGTCCGCATAATCTTTTTTTATGCGGGAGCGAGGGGGCGTCGTGCGAAGGATGTCGAGGCGAAGTACGTTTTGGTCGGGGCGATTTCGCGCAGCGGCCGAAATTCTCGCAGAGCCGCGTCTCGAGCGGCGAGCCCATGCCCTGCGTCGCATCGGAATTCCGCGCGATCGGATCGAGGGCCTCGTCGCGGAACTGCGTTTGTCGGCAAAGCCGACCGCGCGTGGCGGTGTGCTTGTGGGGCGTGAATCGTTGTCTGAATCGGACCATCGCGTCGATCGACTCCATGATACTCGGACCACTGCGCGACAAGGACGTCGACTTGGACGTGTTCTTCCATTCGTATTCCCTGCAGCACATTAGCTCCCCCTGGGCGGGAGAATCGAACGCGCCCGTAGAGGGTGCCCTCGACGAAGCGAAGCGACTCGCGCGCCGAGGGCTCGTGCGGTACGAGATCACGGACCAGGATTGGTTCGACCGCCACTTTGATTACCACGCTTTTATCGAGAAGAAAAAATTTCCGTCGACCTACCAACCCAACACGGTGCGAAACTTGATCAGGTCGCTGCACTCGCTCGAGCGCGTGACAGATCTCTGGCTGCTCGAGGAGACGCGTCGCGGTCGTCGCCACCTCAACGCGACGACGTTGAACGACGAGGATGTACAGCGCGGAGAGACCGACGGTTTTGCATTTTATGACAAGGTGGTCTACCTCCGGCCGGACCTCCTCTTCGAGTCGCCGCTTGACGTCGAGCTGCTTTTCTCGCTCAAAGACGAACAACTCTACACTCCCGTCTGGGCTACGTACGGCGGTATCAACGACAGGTTTGCCGCAGGCTCGCCCAAGGCCGCCCTCGCCTTTGGTCACCGCCTCAAACACCTGCGCGAGTTTGCCAACCACCAAGGAATTCATTCCGAATCGTTTGCCGCGTTCGCTTTGGATCGAGCCGCCGTCGAGCCCGTCTTCTCCAAAGTGCCGTGCGGCCTCCGGGTTCGTCACGACGGCCACGTCGTCACCTTCGACTGCATGAAGGTCGAGAAACGCTTTCGCAACCACCCCGCCATGAGCCGGAGCATGTTCGACGGCCGACCCACGACCTACCCGGCCACCTCCCCCCCGCCGTCAAACTTATCGACGACGACGATGACCTCATCACTCAAAAAATGATGAGTAGAATTTATCTCTGGAATAATAATAAGAAGAAGAAGAAGAAAAGTTTCTTCGTAATTTTTTTGTTGGGGGCTTGTGAAATAGAACGAACGAACGGGGCCGAGGAGTGCGCAGCCCATTCCAAAAACAGGCCGCGCGAGAAGTATAGAGGTCACTTAGCGCGCGTCTACGGGGGGGGACCAAGCCTCGTCCTCCTCCTCCTCCTCGACGTCGTTGTCGTCGTCGCTAGAAAGCCTGCCCCCCCCCCAAACTGTACTGTATGTACTACTGGGGGACTGGCTTGCCCTCTTGCACATTGTTGGCTGGTTTCGGACCCAGCGAGCCCGGGGTCTAAGGCATCAGCATCGTCAGGAGTGCCATCGCCCATCTACACCCACCACATACCGCCGCTACACGTACACCATTCCTGGCGGCGGCGACAACCGAGACTGGGCGCAATAGACCAAGGGCGCCATTCCGGGGGGCAAACAGTACGGGATGTCGTCGGGAGGCTGTGTAGTATGCGCTTGGGACATGATGGTCGACTAGCCGCGGGCCGCCTTAGGGGCCCGGCAGGGGTACATACAAGGTCTTGAGGATGCGGAAGCGAAAGGTGCGACGAAAGAACAGAAAGGTGCATCATCATCATCATCATCATCATCATCGCAAGGAGACGACACTACGCGGGACAAGAATCCCGGACCATGGTGCACCACGCGCGAGGCGCGCGTCGAAACGCGGGAGAGGGCGCGACGAGGGGTGAGTTCATTATTCAGCGCACAAAGGGCGTGGTGGACCGCCTTGGGTGCGGTACACCACGCCCTCTCCCCTCGTCGCGAGACGCGCCGGCTGGGGGGAACCACGATTTGCCACGGATCGATCGATCGATCGATCGATCGATCGATCGATCGATCGCGACGTCACCGGCTCGGATGATGACGCGAGCGGTAGGCGTGTTCGCGCGTCGCGCGTTCGGCGGCCGCAAGACGCCTGGGCGCAGCAGAGTAAGCAAAAAGCACCCCGAACGACTCACTCTTCGATGGCGCGCAAGTCGTAGCCTTCGTCGTAGAGCGCTCGTTTGCTCGGATCCGCGAGGACTTCAAAGGCCTCGCCCACGACCTTAAACGCCGCTTCGTGCTCGGCGCGGGTCGCGTCGTCGGCTTGGACGTGGCGATCGACGTGGTGCTCGCGAGACTTGCGGTAGTAGGCAGCCTTGATTTCTTTCTCGGTCGAGACCTTGCGGCAGCCGAGAACGACGTAGTAGTCTGGTCTCTTGGCCTTGCGCGCCTCGAACGCCGTCGTCTCGTAGGCGTGACGCACGCGGACGTCGTTATGGCCCCAACGGTCCATGAGGGCACCGAGGTCGGCGAGCGCGTGGTCGTGGCGTCCGGTCGCTCTGAGCGCGGCGGCCCGCGTCAAGTGAGCGTCGATACAGTCGTCCTTGACGTACAAAGCGACCGCGCAGTCGCGGAGGCTCGCCGCGTGGTCTCCCAATCGCAAGTAGCAGTTGGCGCGCTCGGCGCGTACCTGGGCGACCAGCGGCGTCGCGGCCGCCAGCACCGAGAGCGGCGGCAGGAGTCGCGGGCACGTGGACCGTTCGGGTTCTGGTATTTCTGCTGCCCCCTCGTACTGCTGCTGTCGCGGGTCGGCGTCCGCTCCGGGCTGCTGTCGCGGGCCGCGCGTGTCGCCGAGTTCGTCGAGGACCGTGCCGTAGGCTTCGACGGCGGCCTGGAAGTCGCGCTTGTGCGCGAAGCTCTTAGCGAGGTCGCGATCGCGCTTGCAGCGCTTGGCGGCTCTCAACGCCGTCTTGGCGTCGTCGTCGTCGGGATCGAGGCGGAGGGCCTCGCGAAGGAGCGCGAAGCCCGTCTCGACGTCGCCGTCGTCCTGGAGGACGAGGGTCGCGCCGCGGATCGCGCAGGCAAGCGAGCGGAAGGCGGCGCCGTCGTTCCTCGTGAGGGCCTGCATGGTGAGCCTGAGGGCACGCTCGATGCGCCCGAGGCCGAGGTCGGCGACGGCCGCGCCGAGGACGACGACGATCGCGGTCGTCGTCTTGAGCGCTCGACCAAACGCGGCCGTCGCGGCCTTGAAGTCGCCGCGGCGCACCGCGCGCATCCCGAGATTGGTTTCCTGCGAGAGGGCGGCGATCGACCGCGCCTCCTGCACGATCACGGGCATTTCGCTCTCGCTCGGGGCCTTGGCGAGCGCGACGGCGAGGCCGGCCGCCGCGCAATCGAATTTGGAGAGCTCGACTTGCGCTCGCGCCTTGCGTCGCGCGGCCTTGGTCAACATCGAGTCGAGCGCCAGGGCGCGCTCGCAGTCGTCGACGCACGCGCCGTACCGCCGCTCCATAAAGGCGCAGGCGGCTCTGTTGGCCCAGTAACTCGCGACGTCGGGCGCGAGGTCGATCGCCTTGGCGTAGAGCGCCGCCGCCTGCGCGTACGCGCGCGCGCTGTACTTCGTGTCGGCTTGCGCCTTGAGGGCCTCGGCGTTCTTGCGCCTCGCAACGCTCTGCGCATCCGTCATCTCGACGTCGCGGGCCCCCTTCTCCTCGTAAACGCCGCCGCCGCTGCCCGCGATCGTCGCCGCCTGGCCGCCACACCCCAGATGCTCTTCCGAGTTGGTGAGGTGCGCGTGGACCTCAGAGTAGTCGCCGCGCCACGTGCACCCCTGCGCCCACAACGGGCACCGACATCGCACGCGCCCGAGAATCCGCGCCTACACCCCACGCGTTGGACGACAGAGATAAAAAAAGACATCGTCGAGCGTCGTACCGCGAGCGGGTTCGCGTCGGCTAGCGGAAGGATGTCCGCTTCGTTCGAGATACGCTGCTGGCGGCACGAGGGACAGGTCGGGACCTCGGCTGGGTCCCCGTGCTTGGCGGCCTGGATCACCCACTGCTGCAGGCAGAAGCGGCAAAAAACATGCGAGCACCTATTTGTTCAACACTCATTGATGCGACCACCTCCTCAAAACCACAGCAACGCACGGCAAAATGTGCGCGTCATCCGCGAGATCGCGGCAGAACACGCAGAGAAATTCAGAGTAGTGCGATTCGTCCGAAAGAACGTCGCTCACGTTAAAGCCCATGCTTTGTTCTTTTACGGCAACACATCAACTCATCTGTGACGGCTTCCATCGAAAGATAAACAGATCTATAAAAGATGTTGTGTCTGTCTGTGAGGGGTTTAGAGGTCGACAAGTGCAGGCCAGTAAGTTCACCTAGTCCCAATCTCTAACCCTAGTGAGTTCACCCCATTAAGTTCACCTAGTCCCAATCTCTAACCCCAGTAAATTCCGCGTAAACCCAATCTCTATAGTTCGGCGTAAACCCGCACCCACTCACCCCACTCTCCTTTGAGCTCGTCGCTCTCACCCCCGCCAATCTAAGCTGCTTTGATCCGCACACGCCGCTAAGCTTTGAATTTATTCTAAAAGCCCCAGTAAGTTTGCACTTGGTCTCAGTAAGTTCACCTGGTCACTAAGTTCACCTAATCCCAATCTCCAACCCCAGTAAGTTCACCTGGTTCCAGTAAGTTCACCTGGTCCCAGCAAGTTAACCTATAGTGCGCATGTAGACGCCGGGAGGGGGCTTATCGGTATTGCGCAGCACGTGTGGAGTAGGGTGGAGTCGTCGGTCGACCAAGAAGAGAATATCCTCGGGGTTGCCGATCGACAGAGAGCCACGTAGAGCTGGACGTGGCAGAAGACGGGCTTGTGGGCAAGAGGACGCCGACCTCGCGGGGCGTCTGGCCCTGGCTCTTGTTGATCGTTTGGCGTAGGCGGGCCTGAAGGGATACAGGTTGGAGGAGCCTCGGTGACAACGACGCGATCGATCATGTATCTGGTACCGTTGCAGTGGCCGTGCGACGGGTCGAGGTTGCGAAGACTTTAAGCTCGCGATCAAAGTCAGCATGCCGTTGGTTGTCAGGGAGTTGAAAACTCTACTGTAAAGAGCGAGGCGTCGTCTTCCGACCCAGCCTAGTCAGCCGAAAAGAACTCCGACGCCTCGTCTCCGGGAAAAAAAGGCCGCAGTCATGCGCGCGTTGTCAGCATCGACAACATCGTTTCAACGGGGCGTGAGAATGGCGCGCTGGCTAAAAGAGCCGCCGCGGGTCGTGGAAATAGTCTGCGAGGTCGCCGTAGACGGCTTGGAGGATCACTGTCTGGCTCTCGCGCCTACCTGATCCTTCCTCTCGCGCCTACCTGATCCTTACCCTAAATCGAGGGACAGACAGACAAACTTCGTCGCACATACGTCCGGCGGCAGCATGCGTACGACCTACGGGCGGGGCCCGCCCTCTCTTCGCCTGCCCCACGCCTCGGCGATGACCCCGACTAGGTCCCGCGTACTTATCTCCGCCCGTCAGGCACATCCCTCATACCCCACAAACCCACCCACATCCTTCATGCTCCCCACACACACCCCCCCCTCTTAGCAGTCGACATTTAAAGACAGACAGACAAACAAACAAACAAACAGACAAACATCTGTCGATTAGTAGTTAGGACTGCTTCTATATAACAAGGGTAATAAAGTCAACTGGAAAACCTTAATATTATTAGAGAGGGGTGTGGTCCCCGTCCGTACGTACAAAGACGACGACACGACCCCAAACCCCGCCACTCTATTATTTGTCGTCGGCGAAGTGAAGTAAAAATAAAGTAAAGTTGGTGTGAAGGGACGAGGATGCGACGATGGGTGGTGGCATTGATAATAAGACGGTGTCAGGCCCTCTCGCGGGGGCCCGAGTTCGTGCGGCAGCAAGGCGTTCCGACGGTGTTCGAGGAGTGGTCCCTTGTGAAGGGAGGGGATGCCTTGGGCGAGGCGGCGCGACGGTGCGTTGGCGTCGACGGCGTCGAGGACGGGATGCTCGTCCTTAACGCGTTGTCGTACGCGGAGTGCGAGGCGGTGATTGCGAGCGCCGAGAGCAAGGTCGCGTCGTTTGACGCCGGCAAGAACCGTCACGGAGCGCTCCAGGTGTGGGTGGGCGAGTCGTGGGCGTCGGAGATGGCTCGTCGCCTCGAGCCGTTCGTCGCCGACGACGACGGCAGCTTCGAGATCAACCGACGGCTGCGAATCTACAGGTACGCGCCCGACGGTTCGGAAGAGTTTGCTCGCCACGTCGACGCCGCCTTCGACAAGTCGGTCCTGTCGCAAAGGGGCGAGATCGTTTCCGACGACGCCAAGCGGAGCCGCCTCAGCGTCTTGCTGTATCTGAACGCCGACTTCGAGGGTGGCGAGACCGCGTTCTACGCGCCCGAGGTCGAGGGGGGCGACCTCCTGACGGCCGTCAAGCCCGTCCCCGGCGCGGCCCTGCTCTTTCCCCAAGCCTCGGACGAAGAGATGGACTTCGCCAGAGCTCGCTGGTCCCAGCACGCGGGAGTTCCGGTGACGGCCGGCCGGTGCAAGTACGTCGTCCGGACCGACGCCGTCTTCGACGCGATGCCTTCCAACGACGTTGCCGTCGCGCGCGCCGTGCTTGGCGAGACCTGTTCGCCCGACTCGGGCCGCCACCTCTACTCGCCCTACATGGGCGTCGAGGCCGTCGCCCCGCTCCTCTACGCGCTCGTCCGCTTCCTCAAGCCCCGCCGCGTCGCCGAGGTCGGCGCGGGCTTCACGACGCTCGGTATCCTCCGCGCGCTCCGCGACAACGACCGAGAGCTCGCCCGCCTCGCCCGACTCCCCCCCGACGCCCGCGCTCTTCTCGACTGGCCCTGGACGGTCGACCTCGAGACCGCGCGAGACCAACCGGCAACGCTCCACTGCATCGACGATTGTACGCACACCGCCGCCTCGGCGACTCGCGTCGAAGAGGCCGCGCGCGACCTCCGTCTCCAGGAGTATCTCGCGCCCCTCGACCGACGCGACGCCTTCGACGCCGTCTTTCGATCGGAGTCCGTCGACCTCTTCTGGCTCGACTTCGGCGCCTCCGACAGACTCCCGGACTATCTAACCACCGTTGTCATCCCCGCGCTGCGCCCCGGCGGCTTCGTCGCCATCCATTCCACGCTCACAAACCGCGCCACGCGCGCTTGGCTCGAGACCCTACGGGACGGCGACTGGCCGCCGGCGAGGAACCTCCACCACGTTTCTCTCCTCGAGCCCCACAAGCGATTCCAAAACTCTATTACCATCCTCCAGAAGCGACGGGCGAACGACGGCGCTCGTTTTTCAGAGCCCCTTTACTCAATAAAGCCCTAGCTGATCCCCGTCCCGGCCCAATATTATCGACCGGTCTTTGAGACTAGTCCGTTCCAACCACATATAAGTAGTAGTAGTTATCGGTGCTTCGAGGCCTTCGACCACAGTTTGTCTGAGCGCCAAAACACGCGGCGTCCCATCATTCATTCTCTCTCGCGCGGAATTCGGAGCTATCACGAGTTCGCTCGCGATACAGCCGCCTCGGATTGGACCTGACCTCGCAGAGTGCAATGAGGCGTTCTCGGCCAAAGCCGGCCACAAATCCTGCTAAAACTTGACGGGAAGTTCCTGTGCGGCTCGTAATGCATGGGCGTACCCCCTTTGAGCCGCACGTCTCGTAGGGCGCGTCTCTCTCCGCTTCTTCTCTTGGCGCCCGCTTCTCTTGGCGCTGACAGACAGACAACCACCACCTCAGATTTAGAATTTGAGGAGTCCAACACGAACAACAATACCTTGGACGTTCAGCAGAAACCCCAATCCTCGCCAGTCTCGACACATCGCCTACCTTGAGCAATCGGCGCTCGGCTTTCCGACATCGATACACCCTGAATACACCCGGATAACCCATATTCGTATTCTAGGGTAGTGTGGATGGATTTCTTGCCACGCGGGCGGCGTGGGCGTGGTTCGGGCTGATGCAAGCGTCTTCGCTGGCTGGCTGGCTGGCGGGCTGGCTGGCTGAATCGAGGCAATCGCCGACCTCAGTTTTCACGATTGCAACGTCATCCCCGCGGCGCTGTCTGGACGCCGGGCAGAAGACGCAGCGTTGTCAACCGCGTCCGGCGAATCGTCCTAATAAATAAATAAATTAATTAATTAATAACGTAATTAAACGGCGCGATTTCGGCGTCGGAGGATCAGGTAATAAAATTCGAGAGCGAGTACTAGTGCTGAACCGAATCACGCACGACCCGCGTGTGTTTGTTCAAGCCCTCTTTCTTCAAAATCATCGCGCCGCCCCATTCCCAAGCACAAATACATTCTCATCCGCTGGTGCCTGCCTCCTCATCCTCGGCGGTGTCTATGGCCAGCGCCGTGTTTTATTCCATCGAGTGCGCAGCACGGAGGTCCGCACGTACAACGCACACCATTAAAAAGAAAAGTAAAGTGATGACCTTCAATATTATCCTGTCAGCAAGGACGGCGGGGATGTCTGTCCACCGCAGCGCCCCCTCCCTCCCAGTTCCGGGGGAAGCGAGGCTCAATGGTTCGGTCAGTCGTCGATGGAGTCGCGGAGTTTGGCGTCGTTCGCGGAGCGCTTGAGACCGTCAAGTATTCGCTTGACATTAAGCTTGAACTCTTTGATACCGAGGGTCGAGCCCTCGACGTCCTCGTCCCAGCTGGCGCTGAGCGCGCCGAAGCCGATGCCGAGGAGACCGAGGATCCACGGCGCGGTGGTGGCCGCGGCGACGAGGGTGGGCTGAAAGACTTCGTCGCTTTTCGTCGCGGAGAAGTAAAAAAAGACGAAGAGACCGATGCCCCCGAAGGTTGGGATGCCGCCGAAGAGCGCCATGCGGAGAGCCATGCGATTGGCGACGGCCTCGGGGACGCGGCCGGCGTCGGCGTTCGATCGCACGTACTCGTCGCGTTCCTTGAGGTCGGCGATGTCGCGCTCGACCGAGTCTTTGCGCTCGCGCTCCTGCTCGAGTAGCTGCTGGAGAAGCGGCGACTTGGCCTCTGTCGTCGTCGTCGGGCGTGTCTTCTTCTTCTTCTTCTTCTTCTTTGTCGTCGTCGTCGTCGTCGGCTTGGAGGCACCACCATCAAAGCCCTTGGGTTCGGAGGGTCGGAGGACGACCGATCGAGGAAGCTGCGACTGCGCCGCAAGAAAGGCCGAGGCGCACGCGAGGCCGCTTAGAAGACAGATCTTCTTCATCACGGAGGGTTTAGGAGTAAACTCAAAGGTTAGCGAACGTGCGCTGATCGAATCAGTTTATTAGATTGGCGGGGGTGAGAGCGTCGAGCTGAAATGAGAGGGTGTAACAAGGCGTTAGCCCAACCGAGGGTTAGGGTTTGTAAAGGTCGACTGCTAAGAGAAGGGGAGCGCGAACGTGGGCACGTATTTTGTTCTCGGGGTTGTGTATGTGGAGAACGTGGGTGGTGTCTATTAATCCGGAGGTATCTCGGGGCCATCGCCGAGCCGCGATCCAGGCGAAGAGACGACAGTCTTGGATCTTTTCAGCCGAGGGTAAGCAAGGGTTGGTTGATGTTGTGGTCATCGAGGGTGTCGTTTGTCGTCGGGCGCGCTGCTCGGTTCGCGGTTGTTGGCGTCGGGAGCACGGTGGTGACGCGGTCGTGCAGGTGCGAGGAAGAGCGAGAAGGCGCGTCGAGTAGCCTGCGGCGGCGGCTGACACCCATCGGTCGGTTCGCGCTGCTGTCGGAGACCGCAGAGAATCCGTCGATCGAGGCCGTGTTGATCGAGGTGGAGGGGTCGCCCCCCCTCGAGCGCGAGGAGCTCGCGGCGGCACTAGACGTGGGGCTCTGCGGGTCCTCGTTCCGTTTTCGGTCCAGGGTCGACAAGTCTTCGTTGTGCTTTGTCGAAGTTCCAGAATTCCATACTCGCGACGCGATAGTCGTCGACGACGGTCAAAACGAGAGATGGGTCGTCGAGGCGTTGCAGGCGCCGCTTCCCGAGGACAAGCCCCCCTGGGAGGTCCGCGTGCGGCACCTTTCGCCTTGGCGCACAGCACTCCTCCTCCGCGCGCACCACTGCCTCGCCGACGGCGTCTCGCTCGCCTCGCTCGTCGCAAAGACGACAGACCAGGCCGAGGCTCTCGAGAAGCTCGTCGACGCCGAGATTTCCAAGCACCGGCGGTTCCTCGGACGCCTCGCGGCCGCGATCGGGTTCTTTCTCCAGCTCGCCGTCGTTTTCCTGGCCGCGTGCCGAACGTTATTTTTCGTGCCCAGGCCCTTCAAGCGGCGCGTGTCGCGTGCGAAAAGAAGAGGCCGATCGCTCGCGTGGGCGGCCTTCGCCGACGTTCCGGAGCTCCGCGCGGTCGCGAAACGACTCGGCGGACCGAGGGGAACCATCAACGACGTCTTTTCCGCCGTTTGCGCCGGCGCCCTCAAGGCCGAGTTTCCGGGAGACAAAGTCGTCGGCGCGGCCTTTCCCGTCCACCTCTACGGCGGCGCCCTCCCCAAAGGCGTCGAGGTCGGCAACGCCCTCGCGGCTGCCCTCTGTCCGCTCCCGCTTCCCGACGACGACGATCTCGGGGCCCACGTCGCTGCCGTCGGCACGAACGTCGGGGGCACGCTTCGCGGCGGCGTCGCGCCCCTCCTCGCCTACGCCCTCGCCGTCGTCCTCGGGTCCTTCGCACCCCGGGACGCGCTTCCGTGGCTTATGCGATCCTTCGCCGAATCCGCCTCGTGCGCCATCACCAACGTCAAGGGACCCCCCCTCAAGCTCTCGCTCTGCGGTCGCGACGTCGTCACCGTCGTTGGGTATGTTTCTTTTCTTCGAGATCACCACCTCTCACCGCAGCTTCCTCCCGCCGCCCCCGGGCATCCCCGTCGGATGCGCGCTCGTCTCCGTCGACGGACGCTCCACAATCTCCGTCAACGCGGACGCCAGCGTCCTCGATGCCGACGCCTTCCTCGCGAACGCCCTCGACTACTACGCCAAACTCAAGGCCGCCGCCGTCGACGACCTGGTGGAGGCGGCATGACCCCCCATGTTTTTTTCTTCTTGTATTCATTCATTTGCGCCCTGGCGCGCGGGCGGGTCAAAGTGTGCGCGGGTTTCGTTTTCACCAACTTAGGTGGTGGTGGCGGCTTTCATTCATTTCATGCTCCCTGAAGAAGCGCGACCGTCGGCGCCGCCCTAATGGGTGACGAGCGGCCTGGGCGGCCTCGATTGCGGCGGTGCGAGGACGACGCGCCGCGATCAGTCGCGAGCCGCGCGTCCCGGCGCGACGCGGTGCCGGTGTACAGGATCGTCGGTCCCCTCGATCCTCGGCGTTCCGAGTGGCGACCCGCCGAGGACCATCGACGGTTGGAAGAGGTGCGTCGCAAGCGACAGTGGGTGGTGAGCGCGGCGATATCGCCGGAGTCGCGCTGGAAGGCCGACGACGGCGACGACGACGTTGTCCTCGTCAAGCCGCGCCGCGACGAGACGGAGATGTACGACCCTGCCGTCGGGACGGCCGACCAGAAACCCGAAGAAGAAGAGGTGGTGGTGGTGGAGGAGGAGGACAACGGGAAGGACGATCGCCGTCGGCGAGACGACAACGATGACGGACGCCGCGACGAAGAGTATAGGTACCACTACCGACGCGACGACGGAACGCTCTGGCGCCGGCAACGCGAGCCGGATCGCGACGACAACGGCGAAAGGCGACGCTACTATCCGCGCCAGCGCCGCTGGAGTCGACGACGACGACGCAGCGACGACGATTCTTACGGGGACGACGACAGCCGGTCGCGGCGGCCGTCGTCTGCCTCGCCGCGCCGCCGCTCTTCTTCTTTGTCTCAAAAGCGCGACTGGTCCTCGTCGCGCGAGGTCTCGCCGCGCCGCCGCGACCGGTCCTCCTCGGTGCGCGCCCCGCTCCCGCGAGCGGACGAGCTCATCCCTCCCGACGATGCCCAAAAGCTAGCGGCTGCGGTCGCGAAGGCTCGCGCCAGGGCAGACCAGCTCGCGAAGCGCGAGGAACGACGAGAAGGAGAAGAACTCGCCGAGGAGAAGAAGAAGAAGCGAACCTCGTCGTTCGCGGACGAGCCGCCGCCGCCGCCGCCGCCGCCGCCGCCGCAGGTTGTGGAAGACGAGGGGATGAAACCCCCGACGGAGCCCGAGCACCGAGGGGCCGAAGACGACGACTACATGTCGGCGTCCTTCGTCACCGAGTCAGAAACCAAGCGCCAACGCCGCAAGAAGAAGTCCTTGGAAGCTGCGGCGCCCGCGCCCAAGAGCATCGACACCCTCGCCACCGCGGCACCAACGCACTCCGCGGACCAGCCCCCGGCGCGCGCCACCTCTGCCCTTTCGCCCGCCTTTTCTCAGCACCAGTATTATCATCTCGCGCAGCAGCAGTACTACGCCGCACACGCCCTGCAGGCCCAGCACTACTACGCAGCCCACTTTGCTGCAGCTCAAGCCTACGATCCGCGCTACGCCGCGTGCGTCTCCTTGTGATGCTGTCTCTTTCTTGACGCGACCTCGCAGCCTCTATGCCGCGCAACCCGTCGCCTCCTCCGCCGCCGGACCCGCGGCCGCTACGACCTTCGAGCCGATACCACCGGGACTTGCCACCTACACCAACCTCCCTCACCAGCAGGACCAGCCTGCGCCCTCCCCCGTCGTGCCTGCTGACGCTCACGCGAAAGCCCTCTCGTCTGCCGTTCTCAGCAGTGATGCCGGGACGGCGGCGGAGGATGGGTCGTCCTCCAGTGTTGTTGCTACGGCGCCGCCGCCGCCGCCGCTTCAGTAGCCCGCCCGCTTTTTTGGTGGATTCGTAGTGTGGAGTAGGCGTGAAGAAAGAAAACACGAGTCACGAACGAGTGGGAGGTCTGGCGTGCGCGTGCCGTTTCGGGCACTTCAACGGCCTCGGGCCCCAACGCGCGCTTGGTGGGCTTCGCTCGAAAACAAAAACCCAGTTCGACGACGACGAGCATGCTGGTTCTCAACGCGAACACGCAGCGCGAGACGGGGCGGTCGGCCCAGCTGGGAAACATCAGCGCCGCCGAGGTGCGTCTTACCGCAGGAGGGTACGACAACGGTCGAGGCAGGCGGTCGCGGGGATCGTCCGGTCAACGCTCGGACCGCGCAGCATGCTGAAAATGCTTCTCGTGAGGAGTTGTCGTTAGGATGGTGGTGCATTGAGGGTCGCCGCCGCAGGATCCCATGGGCGGGATCGTCTTAACGAACGACAGCAACTCGATCCTCCGGGAGGTCGACGTCTCGCACCCGGTACGCGACGAATCGTAATCGCGTCGACGATCATCGTTTGCAGGCAGCCAAGCAAATGATCGAGCTGTCGCGGGCGCAGGACGAAGAGGTCGGCGACGGAACGACCTCGGTGATCATCCTGACGGGCGAGATGCTCAAGTCCGCCATTCCGCTGCTCGAGCGGCACCTGCACCCGACGGTCATCGTGCGCGGCTACTCGATCGCGCTCGACGTCGCGTTGGAGGCATGCGCCAAAATCGCCAAGCCAATCTCCCTCGACGACAAGGCGGCTATGCTGCAGCTCGTGCAGTCGTGCATCGGAACCAAGTTCTCTTCGCGCTGGGGCGACCTCGTCATCTCGATGGCCCTCGAGGCGACGCTCCGCGTGACGCGCGATCTCGGCGAGCCGGCGCCGTCCGAGGCGGCGGCCGGCGACGACGCCGCGGCGCCGGTGGCTGCGTCATTGTTGTCGTCGTCGTCAAAGCAGAGCAAGGAAGTCGACATCAAGAGGTACGCCAAGGTCGAGAAGATTCCCGGCGGCGAGCCAAGCGAGAGCCGCGTGCTGAACGGCGTCATGTTCAACAAGGACGTGACGCATCCGCGCATGCGACGGCGGATCGTTCGGCCGCGCGTGCTGCTGCTCGACTGCCCGCTCGAGTACAAGAAGGGGGACTCGGCCACGAACGTCGCGATCGAAAAAGAGGAAGACTGGAACAAGCTGCTGCGGATCGAGGAAGAGTACATCGAGAACGTCTGCGCGCAGATCGTCGCGAGCAGGCCCGACGTCGTCATCACGGAAAAGGGCGTCTCTGACCTCGCGCAGCACTACCTCATGAAGGCCAACATCACCGCTTTCCGCCGTCTGCGCAAGACGGACAACAACCGCGTCGCGCGGGCCGTGGGCGCGACCATCGTCAGCCGCACCGACGAGATTCAGGAGTCGGACATCGGCACGGGCTGCGGCCTCTTCGAGGTCCGCAAGCTCGGGGACGAGTATTTCGCATTCCTTGAGGAATGCGACGCCCCAAAGGCCTGCACCATCCTCCTTCGCGGCGCCTCGAAGGACGTCCTCAACGAGGTCGAACGCAACCTCCAGGACGCGATGCAGGTCGTGCGCAACGTCGTCCTCGAGCCCCGCCTCCTCCCCGGCGGCGGCGCGACCGAGATGGCCGTCGCGGCCGCCCTCGAGAACCACGTCGCCGGCAACACGGCCGCCCTCGGGGTCCACCAATGGCCCGTTCGCGCGGTCGCGTCGGCTATGGAAGTTATCCCGCGGATCCTCGCCCAAAACTGCGGCGCCAAGGTCGTGCGCGTCCTCACCCAGCTCCGCGCCAAGCATCTGGGCGACTCGAATGACCACACCTGGGGGATCGATGGCACCTCGGGCGCCTTGCTCGACATGGCAGACGTGACCCGCGGCATCTGGGAGCCCTTCGCGGTCAAAGTGCAGACCGTTAAGACGGCCATCGAGGCCTCCTCCCTCATCCTCAGGATTGACGACATCGTCTCTGGCATCAAAAAAAGCAAAAAATAACCATCCCGTATGATTATTGTTGGTCGGACATCTCTATCTATCATCGCCGCGTCCTCCTTTTGTTCGTTTCGGAATTATTGCTGGCCGTCCCTCGGCATCATGCTCTCGTTCTTGCGCTCGAATGACCATGCAACAACAACGACCCTAACATCATGATGATGATATGATGATGATGGCTGCCACGACATAGTAGTTGGGCTTGCACGTGGTCTCGGGCTCACGCCATTTTCCAGCATGATGCCTCCATCCATCATGGCGCGCCGAGTCCCGAGCCAGCACCCTCTTACCTTCGCGCATCTCCCTCCTTTCTCTGAGTAGAACACCCTAGCTCATTCATTGACGACGTCGAAAATATAAAAATCGCGCTTGTAGTAGAGGTACGAAAGAGGAAACAGATGGCGTAGTAGGGCGCCGTGCTTGTTGTTTCGCCCAGTCAGTGTCTATAAGTCTTATCGAGAAGCAAAGAAAAAAAAAAGCAGGGGCGCCTGCGTAGGCTCTTCGGCGACGCCTCCGCTCCACAAATCCCCCACGTTCGATGAGACTATATTATTATCGTGTAACAAACAGTCAGGTATAGCACATGGACTTGGCAAACATGGCGAAGTCGCAGCGGCAGTCGTTGCGACAACAGCGTTTTCCGCACACGCCCAGGCAGTTGCGCTGCTTGTTGCTGTCGCACAATTGATCAAAGTCCTCGCTCGCGCTCGAAGTCTCGGAAATGCTGGGGGTACGCGGCTCGAAGTGGTGGTCGAGGTTGTCCGCGGGGCTGCTGAGGCTCTTTGCAACGGACTCCTTGTCGAGCGGAACGTCGTGGAACTCGTTCGTCCCCTTCACCTCGCCATGGCCCTCCGCCTTCTCTTGTGCCGTCATAGTAGTGAAGAAGAAGAAGAAGAAGAAGCTTTCTGGGGCGAGGGAAGAAGAAATCAAAGGGTAAGACTTGATGATAGGGTTGAAGTCTATACGAATAAGAAGAAGAAGTCCTAACTACTAATCGACAGATGTTTGTCTGTCTGTTTGTTTGTCTGTCTGTCTGTCTGTTTGTCCCTCGATTTAGGGTAAGGATCAGATAGGCGCGAGAGTAAGGATCAGGTAGGCGCGAGAGCCAGACAGTGATCCTCCAAGCCGTCTACGGCGACCTCGCAGACTATTTCCACGACCCGCGGCGGCTCTTTCAGCGCGCCATTCTCACGCCCCGTCGAAACGATGTTGTCGATGCTGACAACGCGCGCATGACCGCGGCCTTTTTTTTTCCGAAGACGAGGCGTCGGAGTTCTTTTCGGCCGACTAGGTTGGGTCGGAAGCCGACGCCTCGCTCTTTACAGTCGAGTTTTCGACTCCCTGACAACCAACGGCATGCTGACTTTGATCGCGAGCTTAAAGTCTTCGCAACCTCGACCCGTCGCACGGCCACTGCAACGGTACCAGATACATGATCGATCGTGTCGTTGTCACCGAGGCTCCTCCAACCTGTATCCCGTAAGGCCCGCCGACGCCAAACGATCAACAAGAGCCAGGGCCAGACGCCCCGCGAGGTCGGCGTCCTCTTGCCCAAGCCCGTCTTCTGCCACGTCCAGCTCTACGTGGCTCTCTGTCGATCGGCAACCCCGAGGATATCGTCTTCTGAGTCGACGACTCCACCCTACCCCACACGTGCTGCGCAATACCGATAAGCCCCCTCCCGGCGTCTACACGCGCACTATAGGTTAACTTACTGGGACCAGGTGAACTAACTGGGGTTTGAGATTGGGATAGGTGAATATAGTGACCAGGTGAACTTACTGGGACCAGGTGAACATACTGGGGTTTTAGAGCAAAGGGTTTTTAGAGTAAACTCACTCAAAGGTAGGCGGCGCGTGCGGATCGAAGCAGCTTAGATTGGCGGAGGCGAGAGCGACGAGCTCAAAGGAGTTGGTGTGAGCTAGGTGAACTTACTGACCAGGTGAACTTATATGAAACTTACTGGGAACCAGGTGAACTTACTGGGGTTAGAGATTGGGACTAGGTGAACTTACTGGCCTGCACTTGTCCTAACTACTAATCGACAGATGTTTGTCTGTCTGTCTGTCTGTCTGTCTGTTTGTCTGTTTGTCTGTTTGTCCCTCGATTTAGGGTAAGGATCAGGTAGCCAAGAGAGTAAGGATCAGGTAGGCGCGAGAGCCAGACAGTGAGCCTCCAAGCCGTATACGGCGACCTCGCAGACTATTTCCACGACCCGCGGCGGCTCTTTCAGCGCGCCATTCTCACGCCCCGTCGAAACGATGTTGTCGATGCTGACAACGCGCGCATGACCGCGGCCTTTTTTCCCGGAGACGAGGCGTCGGAGTTCTTTTCGGCCGACTAGGTTGGGTCGGAAGACGACGCCTCGCTCTTTACAGTAGAGTTTTGAACTCCCTGACAACCAACGGCATGCTGACTTTGATCGCGAGCTTAATGTCTTCGCAACCTCGACCCGTCGCACGGCCACTGCAACGGTACCAGATACATGATCGATCGTGTCGTTGTCACCGAGGCTCCTCCAACCTGTATCCCTTAAGGCCCGCCGACGCCAAACGATCAACAAGAGCCAGGGCCAGACGCCCCGCGAGGTCGGCGTCCTCTTGCCCAAGCCCGTCTTCTGCCACGTCCAGCTCTACGTGGCTCCCTGTCGATCGGCAACCCCGAGGATATAATCATCTGGGTCGACGACTCCACCCTACCCCACACGTGCTGCGCAATACCGATAAGCCCCCTCCCGGCGTCTACACGCGCACTATAGGTGAACTTACTGGGACCAGGTGAACTTACTGGAACCAGGTGAACTTACTGGGGTTGGAGATTGGAACTAGGTGAACTTAGTGACCAGGTGAACTTACTGAGACCAAGTGAGCTTACTGGGGTTTTTAGAGTAAACGCAAAGGATAGCGACGTGTGCGGATAAAAGCAGCTTAGATTGGCGGGGTGAGAGCGACGAGCTCAAAGGAGAGTGGGGTGAGTGGATGTGAGCACGAGTGGGTTTACGCCGAACTTACTGGGGTTAGAGATTGGGACTAGGTGAACTTACTGGCCTGCACTTGTAACTACTAATCGACAGATGTTTGTCTGTCTGTCTGTCTGTTTGTCTGTCTGTCCCTCGATTTAGGGTAAGGATCAGATAGGCGCGAGAGTAGGATCAGGTAGGCACGCGAGCCAGACAGTGATCCTCCAAGCCGTCTACGGCGACCTCGCAGACTATTTCCACGACCCGCGGCGGCTCTTTCAGCGCGCCATTCTCACGCCCCGTCGAAACGATGTTGTCGATGCTGACAACGCGCGCATGACCGCGGCATTTTTTTCCCGGAGACGAGGCGTCGGAGTTCTTTTCGGCTGACTAGGCTGGGTCGGAAGACGACGCCTCGCTCTTTACAGTAGAGTTTTCAACTCCCTGACAACCAACGGGATGCTGACTTTGAGCGCGAGCTTAAGGTCTTCGAAACCTCGACCCGTCGCACGCCCACTGCGACGGTACCAGATACATGATCGATCGTGTCGTTGTCACCGAGGCTCCTCCAAACTGTATCCCGTAAGGCCCGCCGACGCCAAACGATCACCAAGAGCCAGGGCCAGACGCCCCGCGAGGTCGGCGTCCTCTTGGCGAAGCCCGTCTTCTGCCACGTCCAGCTCCACGTGGCTCTCTGTCTATCAGCAACCCCGAGGATATCCTCTTCTGAGTCGACGACTCCACCCTACCCCACACGTGCTGCGCAATACCGATAAGCCCCCTCCCGGCGTCTACACGCGCACTATAGGTTAACTTACTGGGACCAGGCGAACTTACTGGGGTTTGAGATTGGGGCTAGGTGAACTTAGTGACCAGGTGAACTTACTGGGACCAAGTGAACTTACTGGGGTTTTTAGAGTGAACGCAAAGGCTAGCGGCGTGTACGGATCAAAGCGGCTTAGATTGGCGGAGGTGAGAGCGACGAGCTCGAAGGAGAGTGGGGTGAGTGTGTGTGAGCACGAGTGGGCTTACAGTGTAAGTTACACCGAACTTACTGGGGTTAGAGATTGGGACTAGGTGAACTTACTGGGACCAGGTGAACTTACTAGGGTTAGAGATTGGGGACTAGGTGAACTTACTGGCCTGCACTTGTAAGTACTAAAACCCTAATAATAATAAGCGAGTGTCGAGTCGCCCGCTGCTCCTCAGCCGCGGTGGTGCTCATCCCCCTTCCGTCAGCTCTCCCACCACCGCTCTCTCTACTCCGGTCCTCCCTCGGTCCCCACCTTCTGCGACTTCCGACGTCGCTCAGCGTGCTCCTTCCGACGTCACTCAGCGTGCTCCTTCCTCCCTTTTCTTGAGACAAGAATTTCCCACCCCAAAACAGGGTCGGATAAGAAAGTTCGTACGAGCCGTTAACTATGTTTCAGTTTGTACTAAGACATACTCAACGGATCGCTGAGCTATGTTCATTTGTACTCAGGCAGTATGTGCCGCCACGACGCGAGATCATCGCGATGGAACTTGTCCCCATAGTGAAGTCGGCATCCTTTCGTCCCCTCACGCAAAAAAAGGGGAAAGCCCACGCGTTGTAGGACCCGTCGTTGCGGCGCGGGCTAGTCTCGTTTTCTTATCCGACCCTGCCCAAAAAACCCTCAGTCAACAAAAATGATGATATGTCGCTAACCCTATGAGCGAACGATGAAAAGCTTCCACCGGTTGTTGTGGTGCGCGGTGTGCGTCGTTGGGCTGACGTCAAAGCGCGAGCAATCATCGGTGAGGCGCGGGCACGAGAGGGTCGTGGGGCCCTTCGAGGGTAATTTTTGTCCTTGCCGACGACGGCGAGGGTGTACTAAAACCCAATACGTCTTGTCCGTTGCCCGCGGCGGCGGCAGCGACGACGGCGGGTACTACGCGCAGTTGGGGGTGCGTCCCGGGGCGTCGAACGATGAGATCAAGCGCGCGTACCGGAAGAAGTCGTTGAGCTGTCACCCCGACAAGGGGGGCGACGAGGAAGCGTTCAAGAAGCTGAGCGAGGCGTACTCCGTATTAAGCGATCCGTCCAAGCGGCGCGCGTACGATCGAATCGGGGTGAGCGGGATCGACCCGACGCGGGGGGGGCAGCCGCAGCCGGGTAGCGGGGGCATGGACGCGCGCACGGCCCAGCAGATGTTCGAGCAGATGTTTGGGAGCTTTGGGGGGGCGTTCGGCGAGGCGTTCGGGGGGGCGGGGGGTCCCTGGGGCGCGTTCGGGGGGGGTGGCGGCGCTGGCCGTCGCGCGGCGCCCCGGCGGTTCGTCATCACGGTGAGCCTCGACGACTGCTACCAGGGCCGCACGATTAGCGTCTCGCTCGGCGACGAAACGTGCCACGTCCGAATCGAACCCGGCATGGGCGAGGGCGACGTCATCCGCGCGACGCTCGCGGGCGCGCCCGTCTTCTTCGAGCTCCGCGAAGCCCCCCACGCCGTCTTTAAGAGGTCCAACGCAGACCTCCTCGTCGACGCCTCGATCCCTCTCGCCGACGCCCTCGGCGGCGCTCCGCGCGTTACCATCAAGCGCCTCGACGGCTCGACCCTGCGCGTAAACGTCGCACCCCTCGGCGCCGTCCTCCGCCACGGTGCCCTCCGTTCCCTCGACGGCGAGGGCATGCCCATCCGCGGCCACCCCCAGCGACGCGGCAAGCTCTTCGTTCGCGTATTCGTCGTTTTCCCCAAGACCCTCAACCTCGAACCGTGCGTTTTGTCTTTCGTCGACGTAAGAATTGACGCGTTTTTTTCCGCAGCCGCGATCGCGCAACTCTCCGGTCCCTGCTCGGGGCGACGCGAAAAACCGACGACTACGACTCGAGGCTCCGCACGCTCCGCGACGCGCAGCCCCACGAGTGGGGCCGCTCCGGGGCCACCCGCCGCCAGGCATCTTCGGAGGAAGAGGACGACGACGGCCCCGCCGGCTTCCGCTTCGCCTTTCGATGATATGCTATGATATGAAATGAACCCTCGACTTATTGTTCCGTACGACGCCCAAACCCTCGGCCGCAACATCATCAGCCGCGTGCGCGTTGGTCTCCCACGTGGCCACCACCTCTTATGCCGCTACATCCAAACCATCGATCGCTCTATCTATCTTCTTGTATACTACGATCAATCCTCGATGAAAAAGTGCGGGTTCCGGCCGGCGTAGTTGGTCCACCCGGTCCCGAAGGTGCCTGTGCCAATCGCGCCGGCCTTTCTCCCCGCCTCGATCTCGGCGTCGGTGAGGGCCTCGAAGGTGCCGTTCTTGTGGCGCACGAGTTTTCTCGAAGGATACCCCGCCGCGAAGTAGTCCCCAAAGTTGTTGAAGTTGTACCGCTCCAATGCAGCTTTGTCGCGCTCTTCTCGCTTTTCGCTCGACCGCTGCTGGAGCTCTTTCAGCAGTCCCGATTCGCCGGCGAGCTCAGAGCATCCCTCGCCTTGCCCCTGAACGCACAGCGGAGCGCTAATCACCGCGGCCTCGACGACACGTCCTTGAACACCGACGGTCCCGACGACGCCACCAACCAACAGCTGCCGCCGCGTACTGGTCGCGAGGGCGAGGGCGCAGCTCACCGACGCGGCACTCAGAAGAAGAAGAAGAAGAAGAAGCCAGCGAAGCACCATTCGATTTCTCAGAGCCTGTTGGACTAAACAAAACAAAAACCCTCGCGACCGACCGACGTCGACCGCGAAAATAATAATATGGTAAGTGGTCGAGCGCGCTGTCTGTCTGTCCTTCTTTCTGCACAAGAGCGATTGATGACCATCGCAGGGGAAAGCGCAAGAAAAGCGTGATGCCGAAGAGAAGAAGGCAGCCAAGAAGGCGGAAAAAGAGTTGAAGAAAATGGCGCAGAAGAAAGCTCGGGAAGCGAAGAAGGCCCTCAAGGCCGAGCTCAAGGCGCAGGAAAAGGGGGAGGTGGAGGTGGAGCCCGAGGCCCTGAACGAAATGGAGTGGGGCGAGGACGAGCAGGCGCGGCTGGACGCGGCGTTGCGCGAGTTCCCGGCGAATGACGGCGACGTCAAGGCGCGCTGGAAGGCGATCGCCGAGGCCGTCGGTAACCGGACGGCCAAGGAGTGCGCGCTGCGGTTCAAGGAGGTGCGGGGGAACGTGCTGCGTCGTCGCGAGTGGGAGGAGCGGCGCAAGCAGCGCGAGGCGGAGGAGGCAGCGGGAAGCGCCGAGGAGCGCGCGGCCGTCGCGGCCAAGGCGAAGGAGGCGTACGACGTGGCCCTCGAGGAGGCGCGACGAGAACAGGCCGAGGCCGTCGCGGCAGCCGGAGAGGTCGGCGACGACGCGAGCGCCGGGGGGGGAATACGGCGCGCCGAAGATGCCGAGCGCTCGAAGGACGCGCTCGCGTCGGCCGGCATTATCGCGACGTACGCCGCGCCGACCGTAAAGAAACATCGAAACGCGAAAGATATTTCGGTATCGAACCTCAGCGTCACGTTTCACGGGTCGACCATTATCGCCGAGTCAGAATTCATTCTAAACTGGGGCAACCGCTACGGGTTTATTGGACGGAACGGGAGCGGCAAGTCGACCGTGATGCGCGTCGTGGGCGCGCGCGCGATCCCAATTCCCGAGAGCTTGGACGTCTTTCATCTCCAGAAAGAGTACCCGCCCGCCGACGACACGGCGCTCGAGGCCGTGATGAAGGTCGACGAGGAGCGCGCCAAGGTCGAGCGCGAGATCGATGCGCTCAACGATGCGATGGGCGACGACGCGATGGGCGCGGCCGACGACGAAGACGCCGACGATCTCGCCGACCGCCTCACGTCGCTCTACGAAAGGCTCGACGAGCTCGACGCGTCGACGGCCGAGACCCGCGCTTCGGCGATCCTCACGGGCCTCGGCTTCTCGCACAAGAAACAGCACCAAAAAACCCGCGAGTTCTCGGGCGGCTGGCGGATGCGCGTCGCGCTCGCCCGCGCGCTCTTCATCCAACCCGAGCTCCTGCTGTTGGACGAACCGACCAACCACCTCGACATGGAGGCGGTCGTGTGGCTCGAGGACTATTTGTCCAAGTGGTCTAAGATGCTCTTCATGGTGTGCCACTCCCAGGACTTTCTCAACAACGTGTGCACCCACGTCGTTCACCTCGACCATCACTACAAGCGCCTCGTCTACTACAAGGGCAACTACGACGCGTTCGTCCAGACGCGCGACGAGGCCATCACCGAGCAGATGAAACGCTGGCAGGCCGAGCAGGACGACATCAAGAGCATGAAGGAGTACGTCGCGCGATTTGGACACGGCACGGCCAAGCTCGCGCGCCAGGGAAAATCAAAGGAAAAACTTCTAAACAAGAAACTCGCGTCGGGCTTGACCGACAAGCCCGTCGTCGACGAGGTCGTCAAGTTCAAGTTTCCCGATCCCGGCCGCTTGCCGCCGCCCGTGCTCCAGGTCAACTCCCTCACCTTTGGCTACGGCGACGGCCCAAACCTCTACGAAGACGTCGACTTTGGCTTGGACCTCGATTCGCGCGTCGCGCTCGTCGGACCCAACGGCGCCGGCAAGAGTACGCTCGTCAAAATAATCAACGGCGAGCTCGTGCCGCGGGCGGGCCAGGTCCGCCCGCACTCCCACCTCCGGATGTCCAAGTTCACGCAGCACTTCGAGGACATTTTGGATTACTCGATGACCCCCCTCGACTGGCTCATGGCTCGTTACCCCGAGCTCACGCGCGAGGAGGCGCGCAAGTGGCTCGGCCGATACGGCACGAGCGGCTCGGTTCAGCAACAGGTCATTTCGCAGCTCTCCGAAGGTCAAAAGGCCAAAGTCGTCTTCTGCAACATGGCCAAGGAAAACGCCCACATGCTTTTGTTAGACGAGCCGACAAACGCGCTCGACATGGAGATGATCGACGCGCTCGCCGCCGCGATCAATTCCTTCCGAGGCGGCGTCGTCCTCGTCTCGCACGACATGCGCCTCATCTCGCAAGTGGCCAAAGAGATTTGGATTATCGACAAGGGCGTCCGCCGCTACGACGGCGACATCCGGGACTTCAAGATGGACCTCAGGCGACAGATGCAGTTGGACGAGACCGCGCGCCAGAAGCAGCAGCAAGATTATTCTTCTTCCTCCAAAAAGCAGCAAATCCCGCCAAAGCCCAAGCCGCCGCTCGTCGTCGTCCCTCCGACCCACCAGCCGCCGCCATCTCCCGCCGTTATTGTTGCGCCGCAGCCCCTGGCCGATCTTTCGGACAATCGACCTCCCCCCGCGCCCGCCGGACGATACGTCCCCCCTGCGCTGCGGCGGCAAATGCAGGACGGTGCTGCTGCTGCTGCTTCGTCTTCGTGTGACGACCACCAACCTGCGGAAAATACCACCGCGTCCGTCCCTCACCACAAGGGAGACGGCGCCTGGTAGAGAGGTAGAGAGAGGGCCTCGTGTTGTTATCCCGAATCGACGACAGCATCAAGACTACCTACCACCACCACCACCAAATCGTCAGAGTAAAATAATAACTTCTGGTAATTATTGGATGACGATCAAGGAATGGAGGTGCCAGTCGACGAGGTGCGAGGGGAAAAGAGCGAGAAGGACTTGGAGCCATTGCTGGAGTGCGGTCCGGTGTCTCGGGGGTCGAGGCAACGGGAATGGCTCGCCTTCAGCTTGACGTTCGGGTTGGTCGAAGGCGCGATGGCAACGTCGATCACCTATGCGTCGACTTTTCTGGGAAGCGTGACGTCCGGCATGACGCTGGCCATCTACTACGGGTGCTACACGGCTTCGACCCTCGTGGTCGCCGAGGGTTACGTCGAAAAGTACGGATCGCGCGCAGCGCTTCTGGCGGGCTTTGGCGCGTACGTCGCGTTGCTGACGTCGTTCGTCCTCAACGCGCTCGCGCCCGGCGTGGGTTTTTTGCTCGTTGTCCTCGGGTCGATGGTCGGCGGCATCGGCGCCGGGTTGGTCTGGGTCGCGCAAACAATGCACTACGCCGCCTGCGCGCAACAGGAGACTAATTGGTACGCGACGCTGTTCGCGTCCGTATACGTCACGGTCGAGGCGCTCCTCAAGATCGGGATCGCGGGCATTTTGTACTTTGGGTCGACCCAATACCTCGCCGTCATCACGCTTCTCGGAATCGCGATATCGGGCTATGTCGCGCTCGCGACGCTTCCGCTCGGCCTCGAAACTTTCCGACCGACGACGTCGACCGCTCCCCTCTTTCGATTCGACAACGCGACGCGCGTCGCGCGCGCCCACCTCGAGGAGCCCCTCGTCGCCTGCTTGGCGCCCTTTCCGCTGGCCTTTGGCTTCAGCTCTTCCTTCTTCACCGACTGGATGACCGTCAAGGTCTCCCGACGTCTCGGACACTGGGCGGTAGGCGTCGCGAGCGCTCTCACGACCGTTTCCGCCGGCGCGACCTCTCTCGCGCTCGTTGTTCCGACCAGACTCGCGGGCCTCGGAGCGGTGGCGACCATTGCGGTCTCCACCTACGCGACCACCGCCCTTCTTATCGCCATTACCTCCGCCTCGGGCACTTTGTTCCAATGGCCGGAGCTCGTCTCGGCCTTTGCGCTCCAAGGAGCGAACAGAGCCATCTTCGAGAACAGCACCAAATACTACTACGCCGAGTCCTGCCGAACGAGCCCCTTCAGAGACCCCGCCCTCGCCTCGATATATTTCTATGTTGGCCTCGCTTCCTCGGTCAGCTTCGCCACCCTCGATACCGCGATCGTCGCTACCGCCGTCTTCGTCTTCTTCGGCTTCGCCCTCGCCATGCTCGGAGCCCACCTTGCCGCATCCCACTTCCGCTCTTCGAATCACCACCACCACCACCACAAGCCAACAACAAGAGAGGGTGCCCCCCTCCTTCTCGACACGCCCATGATATAGCCGCCGCCGCCGCCGATTATTGATTCCCTTATTATTATTATTATTATTATTACTTATGAGCACATTACTACTTTCACAAAATCGCACGCACGATATACCCCCTTCCACTTTCATCGATCGCGATCTCGCCCTTGCATCTGATTCTACCCCGCGCGCATATTTAAGTAATGGGGGATCGCCAACGACGCGTGGCAACGTTCGCCCGGGCACGCTGTAGTACCCTCAGGGCTCCATGATGTCGCCGCCGCCGCCGCCGCCTCCCTCGAGAAGCGAGCCATGGAGCCCAGGCCGCCCGCGCCCAGCAGGACGTCGCGCTTCGTCCGGCGGCAGCATGTTGCGTGCGACCTGCGGGCGGGACCCCTCTCTCTCTTCGCCTGCCCCGCGGCTCGGCGATGACCTCGGGCTAGTACAAGCTTATTCGAGGATACCCCCACGATGGTCCAGGAAAAAAATAACCGCCCCCCCCGCCCGCAGCCCCAGGCCCAGCCTGTGAGAGGGTCGAACGAGGCGTCGAACGGAGCCTCAAGCCACCCGGGGGGAGCGCATTTGCGATTTCTAGCTGCTGTGACCATATCATGAAATCTGGTTTCGACATAAAAATCGTCCATGCTGCTGAGGCTTGGACCTCCGATCGGGAGCCCCCGACCGAGGGTTCATTGTGCTGAAGAGGAGAGCGCGCCAAGTGCCGGCCTTTTTTTCCTGTAGTCCGCCAAAGTTAAATCGCGTTAAACTACTTGGAATATACCAGCCTTTGGTTGAAAATCTAGCCCTCTCGAAGAGACTCCGTTGTCGCTAGCTCAGTTCTTCCGTATGTTCGAGACTAAACGGATAACGTAAACGGGAAGTTCAATATGAGTCTGGCCACATGGGTGGCGCTACGAAGGTGGCGTAATCGATTTCAATCAAGCTGATCGCGATACTTGCGTCGTCGCTCTTACACGCTGTGATGGCCTCGGGAGAGTACAACTTCACGCGCACGCTCCTGCACGGTTTGTATGAGGCCTCCGGAGACGGGCCGCCGATCCCAGGGATCGGGCGGTAGAGCGATGATCAACAGGCAAGCCTCGCGGGCAAGTTCTTCGTCATCATTGACTAGTACGAGAAGAGGGTGGGAAAAGGCAAGGCGAAGATGGTTCGGAGCTCGACGCTGTACGACACAAAGGAGGACGCCGCTGCAGTGAGGGACGACTTTCGGCGCAAGCCTGCGGGCGCGCCGGTTGCCTCGGAGGAGACGGCGAAGAGACCGCCGAAGTTGGTGGCCGCGTCGTCGCCGCCGCTGAAGAAGGCCAAGTTCGCGCCGGCCTTTCTGGGACCGAAACGGGGCGCTCGTCGTGCCGTCGGAGACAGCTCACTGGGCCGGCCTCTCCAGAACAAGAAGCGCAAGGCTGAGTTCATCGACTCAAAGCGCGCCGAGGATCTCGCCAAGTGCTTGCAGCGCGCCCAGAGAAAGCGGAAGACGAGGCACTTTTCGAGGAACATGGCGTACGTTTCATGCGGTACTCGCGGACAGCCCGCGGGTACAAGCTCATCTACCGCGCCGAGAATATATGGAGGCAAAGACGAGACCGCCCATTTTTCTCGCGATCGAAACCCAGCGCCACGCCCAGAAGCTCAAGCGGACTGCCGGAACCCATCGCACCATCCCCCAGTCTGAACTGCAGCGCGCGAACAACAGCGCCATGGACTCTATTACTGAATAAATTCGTAGTAGACCGCTCGACAGTGTTGCGATAGGTCCGAGAGGGTACCCCGCACACTTCAGAGCCGAGTCCGCGTCGAAATCCGGGGGTCTCGTCTCGGGCCATTTTATCCGTACCGCGGGCGACCGAAGGCAGAAATCTTGAGCCTCAATGGACGAAAAGAGGGCTCACGTCGCTCTGCCGGGCCGCCCGAGACCACTTGTCCCTTCACGGACTGCGCTAGGGGACGTTTCGGCGGGTGTGGCCGGGCGACACGCGGGTTTCGGTCGGCGCGATTTTTTTTTTCTGCGAACCACTGAAAGCGGGTTTATGGTCGAATAAGCTTGTAGTACATCGCAAAAGGTGAGGGTAGGAATGCCGGTCCTGGTGTGTGCGAGTGCCCGGGGCTATATATACCCCTGTGCTTCCCCATCATAGTGAAACGTGAACATCTGGGGCGAGTCAAGCATGTATGCGAGACGGTGGGGACCCAGCAGACGACGACGCCATCTGCTTAAGATGAACATCTGCGTCGGAGATGAACATCCGGTCCTGGTAAGTGAAAGCGCCCAGATGAGGGGGGTCTAGTGTGTGTGCTAGACGATGGGGCTCCAGCAGTTGGCGATGGCAACTGCTTCGAAGGCACTCACACACTCCTTGCGGCGCAGCGGTGAGGCGGACTCGAACGCGCGATCCACCTCGAGCGCTTTAAGGGCCCATAACCAAAAGGTGAGGGTAGGAATGCCGGTCCTGGTGTGTGCGAGTGCCCGGGGCTGTGTATACCCCTGTGCATCGGGCCTTTCGCACCGCGCTCCCTTTCACGACAAATAAATTGGCAGCCGACCTTGACACAAACCCTCGCGAGGCTTCTGTCTTCATGCCGAAGCGAAGCCGGAAGGACACGGATCCGGCCGCCAAGGAGTTGTTCAAGGGGACGGGCATCGTCGTCGTCGTGAAGGAGAAGTCCCCTGTTCAAGCCGCGACATGGCGCCGGCGACTGGGGGAGGCGTTGCAGGGCGTGTTCACCGCAAGCGAGGTCTACGAGAGCATGGCGGTGGACGAGAAGACGACGCACGTCGTGTGCGCGGTCGAGTGGGAGGAGGCATTGGCCGAGCACATCGATACCTTGATAGGGTCGAGGACCGTGGCGGTCGTCGCGGGGGAGTGGCTGTACCAGGCTATCGGACGGCACGCGTTTCCCGTCGAGAGCGACCATCGGTGGAAAAGCTCTCCGAACCGCCGGAAGCGCGAGGGTGCGGCGACGGCGCGATTTTCCGACGACGACGACGACGACGACGAGGAGGAGGTGGTTGTTTTTGCCAAGTACGCGTGCATGCGCGCGACGACGGTCGAGGGAAACGTGAACTCGCGCATCACCGGGTACCTGTGCGAGCTCGGGAGCTGGTGGGAGTTTGGGATTCTGGACGCGGACGAGGAAGGACCGTACCGAGCGCGCGTCGCGATCTTGTGCAAAATCGTGTCGCTCCTCAAAGTATGGCCCGTCGAGCTGACGCCGCAGACGTGGTCGACCGAGCGTCGCAAGCTCGCCAAGCAATACCACGTCGACGAGAGGTCGACGTCGAAGAACGGCGGCTGGCTCGTGTTGCTCGACGCCCTCGTGGCTGGGAAAGAGCCGACGAGGCCAGACACCGTCGAAAAATGGTCGGCGGATCCCAGGCGTCGCGCGGTGCGCGGGATGCGTCTCCTCAAGTGCGGCATCGGACGAGAGGAGGCGCGCCGGCTCGAGGATCGCGGCGTCTCGGGCGGCGAGGACCTCGTCGCGCGTCGAGACGATCCAGACCTCGACGTCCCAGAGAACGTGCAGCGCGCGCTACGTCTTGCTCTCGTCGGCCCTTCGGCGCGACCGATGGACGAGACGGAGACCTTGGCGTTCGTCGGCGCGCTTTTGGCCGCCGCCGCGGCCGCGAGCCTCAAAGCCGAAATCGTGGGCTCCTACCGCCGCGGCAAGATCGGCGGCCACGACCTCGACATCCTCCTCGCGCCCCAATGCGACCCGTCGGTCGACACCGACCGAGTTCCGCCGCAGAGAGAAATAAGAGACGCGCACTTCGATGATTTTTTTGCGACCCTCGCGCTTAGTAGTCCCCTCGGAGTCCAAGAAGAGCTCCGGGGCATTGGCCACGGCAAGGTCAAGCACAGCAAGCGCGACGACCGCCTCATAGTCAGACACGTCGTCTTCCGATCGCTCGCGGTTCCCGGCGCCTTCCGCCACGTCGACGTAGTCCTCGCGCCCCCTTCCATCTGGGCCCACGCGCTCCTCGGCTGGTCGGGCTCCCGAAATTTCCAGCGCTCCATCCGCGAGTTCACCAGCCACTGCCATGACCACAACTGGCGCGACACCAAGGGCATCGAGATCAAAGGCAAACGCGGCTGGAACCTCGACGCCAACGGCGAGCGCACCTTCCCGGCCGTCGAGGGTCGCGCCCTCGACCTCCGCCGCCGCGAGCACTGGCACTGGTCTCAGGCTGGGCTCTTCATCGTCAGCGGCTCAACGACCTCCAAGGACCGCCCCATCCTCCACCTCTACGAGGAAGACAACGCCCATTTCCAGAAGGAAGCGGACATCTTCCACTTTTTTGGCCTCGATTACCGCGCGCCCCGCGAGCGCTGCGCCTGACAATTGACTGACTTCCCCTCCCCACCCCCGGGTGCGATCTGGGCTTTGGACAGTTTCATGATTGCCTAGGGGAGGTTGCTTGTTTTTTGAATGTCCTTCTCTCGTGCATTCATTTTTTCCCTTCGAGAACAACGGCCGGCGTCACAACATGGAAAAAAATCTTCTTGAAACAAGCAAGCAAGCGATGGTGATTAAATTTTGGGGTAGGAGGGGAAAATGTTGGTTTTCCTTTGCGACGAGTGTAGGTTTTCCTTTGCGACGAATGTCGGTTTTCCTTTGCGACGAATGTCGGTTTTCCTTTGCGACGAATGTTGGTTTTCCTTTGCGACGAATGTTGGTTTTCCTTTGCGACGAGTGTTGGTTTTCCTTTGCGACGAATGTGGGTCCGTTCCTCCTCCTCCTCCTGCTGCTGCTCACTTGGCTTCCCATGTGCCCCCCCCAATACAATACATACGAACGACCGACGCTTTCGAACGGCCGGTCCGCCTCTTAAAATATTGAAATTTGCATAAGGAGCTAGCTGTACACCCCGCACTTCTTCCCTTCTAAGCATGTGCACAGTCGACTGGTGGGAGGTGCCTTGAGGGAGGCACCCCAACCGGAAGGTAAATAATCAGGGTGGGTATGGAGATAATATTGAGCGCCGCACGAGCCGACGGCGGGCCGTGACCTAGATTTTCTTAATGCCCACGATCCTCGCCGACCCGGGAGGTGGCTGAGGTCGGGGTGGTGAAGACTCGCCCAGGAGCGTCGAGCCTTCCGGGTATACCATTTCTTCGTCGTTTGGAAAATCGCTCGCGACGCTGCTTTGAGTCATAAATAAGTGTCTCTTCGAATGCTGCATTCGCTTGCTTTCATCGAAAACGGCGTCACCATCGAGGACTCCAGCATGATGAGCTTCCTCGTCTACCGTCAAAGTTTTGACGCTCGGTCGCACATTTAGTTCGCCGGGATGGCGGCGCGCGCAGCAACAACGAATCTGGCGGCGAGCGCAACAGCGAATGCGATGCCGAATGATACGCTGCCGAAGCAAACGGACGATTTCAAGGACGCTCATGATGAAACATCCGAGAGCAGTGATCTCCCACTCGCGACGCGAGAAAACGGTGGCCGTGGTGACGGAAAGTTGTACCGCCTCCCGACAGGCGAAGGCGACGACGGAGAACATCGCGACCGTGCGGCTCGGAAAGCCATCTCCTCGCTCGAGGGATGCGCGGTCGAGCACCCACGGTAACGCAGGAGTCAACTCGGTGTCGAAAAACACGAGATAGTTTATTGCAGCGTGGACTCGTCGGTAACGGACGTACGTGTCCTTATCGATGCTGTACGCCGCGTAGACGTAAATCAGGTAGTACGCGAAGGTGACCGTCAGGTTTCCAATCCAAGTCAACATTGTCGAGAGCCACGCCAGAGTATAACGCTTGGTCACCCAAAGCTCGATAGTAAATATCATATTGCTGATCAACGTGAGTATCGTCAACGCGACCATCATCCACTTCTGCCTTATCCCGATGGCAAACCCGGCCACGTGAAGTCCCAGATCGCCACCATCTGTCGCGACGCAACATTGCATAATTACCATGAGCGTCGCACTCGCTGTGATGAGCGTGGCATAGATGCCCGCGTACCACTTGTCGCGTTCTTTGTCGGTCACGTCCGTGAACTCCTCGTCGCGAAACAGTCCTTCCCGCTCTTCCTCCTCCGCTGCGTCTTCCTCGACCACGAGGACCGCGGGATCGTCGATCACGGGGTCGTCTTCTTCTTCTTCTTCTTCTTCTTCTTCGGTCACGTCGTACGAGTACGAGAAGGACTGTTGGAGGCGCCGCTCGAGCAGCAGCTTCGCCCGGTCGAGCTCTCGTTCGAGCTCGTGGTAGAGCTCGTTGTCGCCGCCACTCACTGGATTAAAAAACGAGTCAGCATCCCAAAACGACGACTGTGTCAGTGCGCTTGGGAGAGCGAGGACCACGCAGGCAATCCGAAACTCGCAGCCACGCATCGACGATCCAAAAAATTATGATGCGGAAGCGATAATTTTATTGGTTGAAGCATCTTCCCGGAACCCTTCGGGAAGTTGGATAGCTCCTTTTCTCCGGATATCTGACGGATAATAATAAGGGTAAGGACTACCTGCTACTACTACTACTTGCAGAATAAATAAAAAAACTCTTTGTCGGCGGCATCGCGTTTGCTGCATTTTCGGTGGTGGTAGGACTGCTGTTGTTGTTAGCGATCGCGTTGTCGGATCGCCCACGCATTGCACTTTTTCTCCTTCGCGTCGTAACCGCCACCTTTCTTGATATCAGAAGACATCCCGAAAGAGCGTCGCTTCTCACGGCTAAAATGTACTACTCGCACTGTCCCTTCGATCCTCGCGAGGTTGAAGAACTCATCGGAGAGGACGTGTCGGCGTACGAGTACGCCGAAATTCCGTCAAACGAATGTAAATTGACGTCTCTTGTGCTTGCTTACGTCGCGAACAAATCGAGCAACAACGCGCGCCGCTCCTACGCCATCGCGCAAACCAACAAGGACAACGATTCGGACGACGACGAGGACATGGGTTCGGAGGACGACGAGTGGCACACGCCCGCCGCCGAGGACGAGTGCTCGAGGACTAAAATATTGGCGGGGAAAGGGTGCTTCGCCGTCGACGACATGTTCGTGTTGTACCAGACCGTTGGGAAGCCGTGCGGAACGGATTGCGCCGTCGATCAGAAGCACGTGCTCCTCGTGTTCTGCCCTACTGCGAAGGGTGGCATCGCAACAATCCAAGCTTTCTGCACACGACTGATCATCGACAGCGAGCGCGCCGATCCCAGGCGCTACAGCATCTACCGCTGGCATCTGGAACACAGATATTGGCGCCTCGACTCGCGCGTTCCCGTGCGGCCGATCGAGAGCATCGTGCTGCCGGCCGCGATGAAAAACAAGGTCCTTGGCGACGTGGAGGACTTCTTGTCTCCTGAGACGCGGGCCTTCTACCTCCGCCATGGAATCCCTTATCGACGTTCACTGTTGTTTTACGGCCAGCCGGGCGCCGGCAAGAGCTCTCTGATCGCCGGGCTCGCCGGCAAGTTTGGTCGAAACGTCTGCTACGTCTCGATCTGCGACGAAAAGATGTCGGATGACGCTCTCAAGGACGCGGTCAATCGAGTGCCCTCGCGATCAATTATCGTCCTCGAGGACATTGATTCGCTCTTTGACAAGAAGCGCGGCAAGAAAAACGATACGCCCCTGACATTCTCCGGTCTCCTGAACGCACTTGACGGCATCGGAGCAGCGATCGGCCAGTTGTTCGTCATGACCACCAACGAAGCCCATAATCTCGACGCCGCCCTTGTCCGCCATGGTCGTGTCGACCTCAGCGTCGAGTTCAATAGCTGTGTCCCCGAGCAAGCCGAACTGATGTTTGCCAACTTCTATCCGGACGCGCCCGAGCCGTACGCGCGAACCTTCGCAAAACGCTTGTTTGACCAGCTAGGGGAACGCGCCCTTTCCACCGCCGCGCTGCAGTCGTATTTCGTCAAATTCCGGGCTGCCGACGCTTGCCAGGCCCGAGACTCCACTACGGATCTTATCGCCGATCTCGACGAACGCGCCGCTCGGGACCACCAGGCGTCTAATGACGGCCGCGACGACGAAGAAGATGCCGACGACAGTGACGATAACGACGGCGATGATGATATCGCAACGAATCGATCCCACATTGCGGCCGTCTGGCCGTACCTTGAGCGCCACGGCCCCGCTATCTTCAGCGCGGTACTCATCATGGTGCAACTTTTCTCTCGCCCCCGCTCATCCTACCGTGCGTCGTCGTAAGATGCGGACGACAAGATTCAATCAATCCGCGCAATCTCCACCACCGCGATTCACCCGTTTGATTCTACAACATCTCGGGCACCGCGCTCAAAGCAGACGTCGTGCTGCGGCACAGCAGGGTCTGCGTGTCGCCACACCCGATACCATCTTCTTTATAAAAAAGTATTATTACGTGCGATTGCGGATTCTTTCGAGTCGAACGGGATCCGCGAGGCCCCATCGCACAAGGAGGACAGCGAGCCTGCGTGCGATAATATTGTGGTACAAAACGTGCCGCCGAGGATGCAACGTACTTGGCCGCTCGCGGCGTCTGGTGGAGGGACTCGTCCTGGGAGCTCGTAGTGTACGCCACGTCGGCTAGCAATACGACGAGGGAGGCGAACTGGGAGTAGTTTAAACCAGCGGGATCTGCTCGTTTGTTCGAGTGGACGGCCGCGTAGCAGGCCTTGAGAAGGGCCGCGGCGACGAAGAGTGGCGTGATCTCGAAGTCCCGCGCGAGGGCAATCAAGCCGTGGCGCTTCCTGTTGTTGGTGGTGGTGGTGGTGTCACCCCCTCCGAGCTCGAGGTAGTGACTGACGGAGTCGACAGTCGAGTAGTAGCGGAAGACATGACGGAGCTGTGCGTCGACAGTGACGATGACTTTGGTGACGGAGCGATCGCGCGCGATCGCGTCGATTCGCCGCGGCAGCGACGACGAGAGCTCGGCGATACCAGCCGCCCGCCCGTCCCTCAAGCTGCCTTCCCGCGGCGGCGATGAGGCGATCGACGACACTCCGGCGTCGTCGCGTATCGAAGCGCACCAGAGGTCGCGCGACGGTTCGACGCGCGGCTGTTCGATACGATAGGGTTCATCGTCGACAACGACTGGTCGCAGCGGGCTGCCGGGGACGGCGCGGCCGCCGAGGGAAACCCAGAGAGCTACGGGCTCGCGCGTCACCTCGTAGGCACACGAGTAAGAGCCGTCGTTATCGTCGACGACGCCGAGGACGCGGCCTGCCCCGTCGACGCGCGCGTCGACGACGTCGCCGCCTTTCTCCACGTCGTTCCCGAACCGGTCCCGGACTCTGAGTTCAAAGTGAGCCGGTCGGTGCGGCACGACTCGCTCGGCGCCTCGGAGAACAGACGCGGCGGCGCTCGCGGGCCCCGGGACGATGCGCACCGGGAACGGACTCCCGAAGACGTGGTACTCGTCGCGGAGCAACACCGACAGTTCGTAGTCGCCGGCGCGAGCCACCGCGTACTCGCACTCGTAGGTTCCGTTACCCTCGTCCCGCACTTCGAGCAGGTAAAGCAGCGAGGAAGACTCGAGCCGCGCCGTGAACTCCAAGCCCCCCGCGTCGAGCGCCGCGCCGTTGGTAGTCGCGACGATAGAAAACGTCGCCGTCTCGCCGCACACTGCCTGGTAGAGCCCGGGTCCGAAGGCCTCGCAATTTAACGCGTCGTCCGTCTGCTTCTCAACCCACCTCGCGCGCGGGTACCTGTACGCATCATCAGAATCAGAACATCGCTGCGCAACGAGTGTAAGCCTCACAGCTCGCGTTTCTTCGCGAAGTCGATCGCCGCCTGCGCGTCCGGCGTCCCGGCGTTGCGGTGGTCAACGTACCGAGATGGACGCGATCCACTCGTCGCGCTCGTCGGCCGTCGGGGCACACAGCTCGAGCTCGGTGCGCTGCGCGCGCGATTGTTTGTTGAACATCATCTGGACCACCTCACGCGTGGCGCGTTGAGCTCGAAGGTGTGGACGATCCGCTTCTTCTTGTGGCGCCTGCGCTCGGCCGAGACCTCGGCTTCGCTCAACGCAAACGATCCCGTTGGATTTGTCGACTCGCGGCTCTCGTACCACACCAATTCCACCTATTGCAGGCAGCAGGGAGAGGACCTCTTCTTCGTGCGAATTTTCGAGCGGTCGGTCGTACCCGATCTCCCGCATGTTCGATCTGCGTTCGAAGCACCAGCCACGCGTCCCGCCAGCTACGATCGTCGCTCTTCTTCTTGTCACCCTTGAGTGCGACGATCCCACTGCTTCGCGGCAGCATCGACGGCAACAACGCCTCGACTTCCGCTGTTGTCACCTCCGCGCCGCGCGATGACGAATGCGACGCCTCCCCTCGGTCGTCGTCCTCCGAACGAGAGCCACGCTCGATGTCATTCACGCGCTCTCGGAGTTGATCGAGTCCGAGGACCTCGTTGAGGGATGATGCGCGCCGAGGAGTAGGGGTCATCGTCGCACACATAATAATAATACGGTCATATCTTTCGTGACGTCATTGATTCATCCAGGATTTCGTGATGGCTGCCGCCGTATTATTGAGTGCGTCTCGGCCAAAGGGGCAGAAGCGCAGCAATCTCCCCGAGACACGGGAGAAGAAGAAGAAGAAGGACACTTCTATTCGAAAACAACATGGACGGAAGAACTGGAAGACGTTGGACATGGCCATGCACACAAAGAAGTACGAGTCTTAAGCGAAGCCGCTTACAACAACATCCCACCACCGTAGGTGGGACGAGTTTCAGCGCGCCACGGACGCGGCCTGGGACGATCGCGAGCGCAAGCTGGAGGCGGAAAAGCTTGCGCACCGAGCCGAGCGGCGCGACAAGGAACTCGAACGCGCGCGAGAGTGGATCCAGTTCAAGAAATCGTGGCTCGACGCAGGGTGCGTCGCCCGCTCTCGCCCCGACACACAAGACATGCCCACAGGTACGAAAACTGGCGCAAAAACCAGATGGTCAAGAAGCACCGGCAGCAATGGGAACTGCGATACAAAGCGAGCCTGGTCGAGCGCAAGGAGGTCCTCAAGCAGCAAGCGAAAGTAAATCGCGCCGAGGACGCCCAGCGCGGCATTTCATGGTTTGAGACCAACTTGCATAATAACTTTGGCATCAGCACTATGGAGATGGAGACTTTTTCGCCGTCGTCGTCGGGAACCAAGGCGGCGGCCAAGCGCGAGGCGCGCGATCAGTATTTGCAGCGCATCCAGGCTCTGGTGCGTCGTCGTAGCATTTTCTGTTGTTTCGAGGAGGGTCACCAATAATACAGGTCCAAGCTGAAATAAACAATCCCAACGAGGTGGCAGATGTGGTTTCGCGTTTGAAGAAGAAGACCGAACGAAGGCGCACGGCCCGAAAGGAACGCGAGCAGAGGAGTCAGATATTAATCTTGGAGCAACAGCGCGAACAGGCCGAGCTCGATCTCAAGAAGAAGCAGGAGAAGGCGTGGGTGTTCTGCCGTTACTACGAGCGTGCACTGCTCGTGTTGGCCTTGGGCCAGTGGCGGCGAGTCAACGAAAAGGGCAGGGCGTCAGAGCAGCGAGCGGCGCGCATAGCCCAGATGAAGAAGGAATTCGAAGAGAAGAGCGCGGAAGCGTTCGAAACGTTCGCCGCGGCCGCACGCGAGCGGTGTACCGAGGCGGCCGCTGCTGAGGTCATGTCGAAGATCAACGAAATCAAGAGAATTTCGAGGGAGCGCAAGTCGCGCAAGGCAGAGCTCGTGTGCACAGAGACCGTTCACAAGCTCCTCGACTTAACCTGTTGCGCGCTACGTGCTCGGGAGCAGCGCGAAGATCACCTCATGACCGAACCCGAGTGGCGCCAGATGAAGGAGCGGTTCGTCTCGAACCAGGCATTTTTCGAAAAACGCATGCACACCAAGGTCACCAAGGGCGTGGATCCCGTGGCAGATGCTCGAGCCCTTTCAGAAATTGACGACTTCGTCAGAGGCGCGGGCGAATGGGATATCGGCCGCAAGGACGATTTCCTTACGCCCGCCAAGGATCCGCTGGCTCGAGCCGTTGCAACAATGCGCGCACTCGTATCGAATGAGCAGTTGCGCATGCGCCCAGCGCGCAACCCGTGCGATTTTGGCACAAATCCTGTGCAAATCTGCGTCGCTGGTACCGCCGGAGAAGTCGTCGAAGCGGCCAAAAACGCCTGCGCGATTCACGGGCTCCATGTCATAACAGTTGAAGCAGCTATCTCGCGTGCCGTGGAAGTCGCGGAGATAGCCAAGTCCACCGCATTTTCTTCTTCCGAAGCTACGGGGAAACTCCGCGAGGCGGGAACTACACTCAAGACCCTCAAAGACGAAGCCGCCACAGCAACTGAGAATGTGCAGCCACCATCGTACCCGGACAATTTGCTTGTCGACACAATCGTAGCCTACGCCCAGGAACTCGACGAACAACAACGAGACGCGCCAGACCAATGCGCGCAGGCGAGTTGGCTTCTCGCTGGCTTTCCTCGGTCGCTTCTTCAAGCCAAGCTACTCGAGAACCAGCTCTGCAACTATACCGACCCGGAGGTAGAGGCCGCACACGCTGCTGCTGCCAAGAAGAAGGTATGAAGAAATTATCGCCGACTCCATTTCAACGCGTCCCTGCGTTTACAGGGCGACAACAAAAAAGCAGCTGCCGACCGTAACGATCGTCCCGAAGCATACGTATCTCCGCTGAGCGCCGTGCTCATTGTGTGCGATGCCGCCGAGGAAAAGTCGATGACTAAAGACAGTGCTGAGCCACGTGAATCCGTCGTCAACCTGGAATCGTGGTGGTCGACGGTCAATCCTAGGACAGTTGCCAGGTGCATGTCAAATGTCAAACAGCTTGAAGACGAGATTGATGTTGTTGTCGAAGTTTGCCACAATCTCAAGGAACATGACGACGCCAACAACGCTGAGGTTGACGAGGGAGCCGGCGAAGCCAATAGCTCGAAGGAGGACCCTTCCTCGAACGAGAGCGAAATGCAAAACAAGGACGAGGGAACCAAACCAGCCAAGGCAATTTTTCAGTCGTCGATGAATGATGTGATAGCGGCGCACCGCGAGTCAAGGATTGCGTCCCTCACACCGGTGAAACATTGCAGCGTGGAAACACTCACAAATCGACGACAAAACAGCGGGAACAATAATGACAATTGCCTGTGTCATCCGTAGGTCGAGCGAATTTGGCGCGCGCACGTGACGCAAGAACGCGCTTTGGATATGAAGGGTATCACAGCGACGCTCGCAACATGGGAGAGAGAGGAGAAGGCATATAGTAGTGTGCTCGACTCATTCGCATACACTCTTGGTGAGCAGAGCAAGTTGCTTCACGCGGAGATTGCGGATGCGCGCAAAAAGCTACGAACCAAGCTGCAATCTCACGATTCTCGATGGGACAATATTCTCAACAACGCTCGTTGTCGACTCGATCACGACGCTGGCAACAATGACAACGTGACCAGATGCTTAGATGACGTGGAACTGGAACTCGGAGATGTCGTTGACGACCGCAAAGAAGAGGCCAACGTAATGCTCGCATCTTTGCTCGCGAACGTCGACGCTTCAGTAAAGGGCGCAATCGACCACTTGTCGTTATTGGCCATTCTCTTCGCGACGGCTGAAGCATCGCGGTATTCGGAGGGCATGTTTCTGCTCGATGACTACGCCCACCAGTTCGTGAGTAACAAGACCTTGCTTGAAAATCTTGTGGATGTTCTGCATTCGTGCAGGCAAGCACTCCCATTGTTGAGGCCCCTCGGGATCTATGCCATCATCTTTCAACGATGCTGATTGCGCTGAACTTAAAAAAGTGCGCAGCCGAAGTTCTGGACAAGGTCAAAGATGTTACCAACCTAGTTGATACGTACGCTCGCCCGGGAAATGCGCACAAATCGAGAACACCGGATGCGGTAATCCTCGATAGCTTGAAATACGACTCACTCGTTCGCGGCACAGGCCCTGCTGGCTTGTCACTTGGTAAGGAGATTGCACAGCATAGTATGCAGATTGACGACGGCGACATCAAAATTGCATGAATCAAACCGAGGGCTGAAGGAAGAACTCACGGTAGGCCATATTTCTTCTACACCACTTGTTTTACCACTTGTTTGTACAATGGACGTAGGCGATGGTGAACGCGCGATTTGAACAAGAACACGAAGCAGTGGGCCAGTACGCCGCCAATTGCCGTCAAAACAAGACCCCAGTCACGATTCTGACCAACTTTGCTGTGGACTCTTGAGGGACCAGAGTCCATGACGCCCCCCGCCGATTCGCCGTGAAAAGACGCTATTCGAGCACATCGCTGATGTCAGCATACGACTACGATGCGCCACAATGAGTCTGAGGCGCTTTGAATCTCGACACCTCGTGCGCCTGACACAAAACGTCCACATTTTACCCGCCGCCATAGCTCCTCGAGAGTGTGACGTTTGCAACGTACAGGGCGGGGGATTTATCTCTCTCATCCGCGGATCTAGATTTATTTCCCTCTCGGTGGTTGTTGTTGGCGAGTGGAGCGGGCTGAACCATCAGACGTGCCATCTGGATGCAGATCTTTTATTCTTTGTTCTTATGGTGAAGGTTCAAGAAATATTGCATGCCATCGAGGTGCATCGTCTTGGTCGATTAGAGGGATCGTCTGGTGGTTGTCGTAGGTACGCGCCGGCGAACTCGAATTTTTTTTCGAAGTCTTTTGGGAGTTCGGGACTCACTTGGCACACCCATTCCCAATATCTATCTCTCTCGTGGCCGTCGTGCTCGAGCAGTCGTTGAATCTGTCCACAACAGAGCGGACAGTAAGACCACTCGCAGAGCTGGCGAGTCTCGCCGATGCTGTGCTTGATTATACACGCTCCGCACAAGCACTTGTGCTCGCACGGAAAGATGACGAACGTGGACGGTTCGGCGCGACACATCGTACAAGGCGGCTCGGCGTGGAGGTCGCGGTATTCTCGTTCCGCTTTGTAATTCCGTGCGAGTGCGACATAGTCCGTCTTTTTCTCCCGTCCGCTGTCGAGGAGGCCAACCCTGCTCTTGACTCGAGAGAGTCCCTTTGTTGTCGTCGTCGCTGGGTCGTCCCACTGCTGCGTCGAGTCAGTCTCTGTACGGCACGGATGGCCGGGCTCGTCGTCGTCGTCGTCGTCGTCGACATAGTACTTCCGGCGGCCTTGATGCATCGCACAAGTGGACCAGCTCAGCTTGACGTCACTAAATCTCATCCGTTACGCCGAAGCAGTTATTAGTTTGACTCTCGTCGACTCGAACACACGACGAGATGGAGGCAACAACGACCGGGCCAGAAAAGGATTTGTACGAGGTGTTGCAGGTGACGCGTTCGGCGACGGACGCCGAGATCAAGAAATCGTACAAACGACTGGCGATGAAGTGGCACCCCGACAAAAATCCCGAGAATGCCGAAGAGGCGGCACAGATGTTCCAGGATATTGGCGAAGCCTACGCCGTCCTCACCGACAAGGAGAAAAAGGCGATCTACGACCAGTACGGCTACGAGGCTCTGCGCGACGGGGTGCCCGACGACAACGGCGGCTCGCAAGGCGGCTGGAGCTACAAGCAGAACGCGCGAGAAATTTTTGAGAATTTTTTTGGGACGTCTAATCCGTTCCACGACTTCAGCTTTGGCGAGTCGGTGCCCTTCGCAGCGAGACTACGGAAGCCCGGTCCCAAGAAGATGGAGCCAATCACGAGGACGCTCGAGTGTACGCTCGAGGAGTTGTTTAACGGGTGCGTCAAGAAGTTTGCTGTTACCCGCAAGCGACTCTCCTCCGAGCCGGCCGAAGACGGGTCGATGCAGTTTGTGGACGAGAAAAAGACGCTGACCATCCACGTCAAGCCGGGCTGGAAAAAGGGGACCAAGGTGACGTTCGCGAACGAGGGGGACGCCGGGCCCCACGTCGTCCCCGCCGACATCGTATTCGAGCTCAACGAGATCCGGCACAAGACGTTTGCCCGGGAGGGCACTAGTCTCGTCTTCACAGCCGAGGTCTCGCTCGCTGACGCCCTCGGCGGCACGATTGTCGAGGTCCCGACGCTCGACGGCCGGACGTTGTCCATTTCCGTGCCCGAGGTCATCAGTCCCGGTTACTCCAAGATTATCCAGGGCGAGGGCATGCCCCTCTCAAAGACACCCAACGTCAGAGGGAATCTCATCGTCCGCTTCAAAGTCACTTTCCCACGGCACTTGAGCGAAGCGCAAAGGACCGTCTTGAAAAAAGTCCTCCAGCAGCAGCAGCAGTAAGCCTAGCAACAAAAGACTAGTAATGCTACTACGACGTAGTAGTTAGTTATTATTAAGTAGTGTGGTGATTTCCCTCCGGTCTCTGAGCGTCGTCGATTTGGTATCTCGCCTAATAATCGATACCAAATCGATCGATCTATTTGTGGTACCTGGAATGCGAATCCGACCGTAGGTACCGGTAGTAGGCGATAATGATAATCAAGATGGCGAGTACAAAAAATACGTCCTAACAAACAAGACAGTTTATGAAGAGAGTATCCCATCGCCTCCTGGGATGTTCTGCTATCTACACCGAAGGGTGTGCGCCTGCTCGGACGCTCTTCCATAGACGACGCGACGAAACCCTTTATTTTTTATTTTATTTTATTTTATTTTATTATTTTTTATTTTATTTTATTTTATTTTATTTTATTTTATTTTATTTTTTGCAATAAGCCAGTTGCAACTGGTTTGTTGGTTGTTTGCTTTGTGCAGGTCGTGTTTGCTACGCGGCACGCAACGCTTAAGAGAAAGGAATACGCACGGGGCCTCTTGAAATCGGCACTACGTCGTCGACCACAGCCCAAGAATAATAAACGAAGAGAAGAGGCATCATCATCATCATCATCATCATCATCATCATCATCATCATCATCATCATCATCATCATCATCATCATCATCATCATCATCATCATCATCATCATCATCATCATCATCATCATCATCATCATCATCATCATCATCGGCGGTAGCGCCAGCGCTTGAAGTTGAAGTGGAGGTGGAGGACGCCGCGGTCGAAGACGCACTTGAAGCCGCGGCGGTGGCCGTGCTCCCACTCTTGGTTGACGATCTTGAAGGCGAGGTCGTCGTAGGGCGCGCCGGGGGAGACGAACTTGATGACGCAAAAGGCATTCCGGTCGTTAGATTCGGCGGGGTCGGTCCATTGCTCGAGGACGTAGGTCGGGGCCTTCTGGTCTCGGTGGAGATCTGGGTAGAAGATGTTGAACCTGTAGCCCTGGACGATCTTAGGGGGGGGCTCCTCGGGGGTGTAGTGGGTCTGGTTGTACTTGTTCCACTCGTAGCCGGTCTTGACCCGGTTGACGTAGCGAGGTTTGCGGCGGTTTGGGCGGGGCGGGAGGGGAACCTCGGCGGTGAAGAGGTCCTCGTCGTCGGCGCAGAGCTTGTCCTGCTCGCGCTCGACCATCGCCGCTGCCGCGGGTGAGTCGTCGGCCTCGGGTTTCGCGAGCGTCGACGCGACCGGTTTCTTCTTTTTTTCGGTAGTTGTTCTTCTCTGGTTGCCGAGGCGCTCCAAGATATCGGCGTGCGCGGACTCGAGGGTCTTGGCCGCCGCGGCGAACTCGCACTCGGCCGCCGCGTGGTCCCAGTACTCGCGGTCGGCCCCCTGCGCGTCGCGGCGACGCGCCTCGATCTGTCTCGACGCGTCTTCCAAATTCTCGATCGACTTATCGGCAAACGAGGCAGCGAGATCGGCGGCGACGGCCGCGTGAACCGAACCGCGCTCGGCCTCGCCGCGGTCGCGGCGTTCTGCGAGCTCGAGCTCGTAATCGGCGACTGCGAGGGTGGCTCGCCAGAAGGATTCGCGCGCGGGATCCGCCGAGACGTACGGGCGCGCGTCGTCTCTGAATTCGCGCAGATCGGCCGCGCTAAGTCCCGCGAGAATATCGCGCGGGCTCCGGAGCTCCGCGTCGACCCCGCTCAAATCCTCCTCGAGCAACAAGATGTTCTGCGCGACGCGGTCGACCGGTTTCGCGCGACCCGCGCCGAGACGGAGCCGGCTCCGGACCTTTGTCTGACGCAGGTGGAACGCCTCCTCCTTGGCCTCCCAGTCCTCTTCGGCGGCAGCGGTCTTCCGGGCCTCCAATTCCCGCATCCGCTCCTGCGCCGCCACCTCGGACTCGCGCGCCGACCGCCGCTCCCGCACTTTCTCGATCTCCGCGAGGATGCGCTTTTCGGACTCGACGCTCTCCTTTTTGTTCTTCTTCCAGGTGAACTTCTTCCCGAGGTCCCTGTCCCCGAACGGATTCTTCTCGTTGGTGTACCCCACCATCTCGTGCACGGCTCTGCGCTTCTTCTTCTTCTTCTTCTTCTCAGAAGCCTCGGCATCCTCCTCCTCCTCCTCATGGTACGACAACGACATCATTATTTATCCGCCGTCGTCGTCGTCTCCAAACCCCCAGGCCCAGGTCCGCGTGTTTCGGGGGGGGCAGACGCGCCAGAGGCGGTCGAGTTTGGCCTTGTCCCGGGCGAGGCGGCCGCACACAAAGTCGACGTCGGAAAAGTCGTGCTCACCGCAGAGATCCGCCTTCCGGAGCTCGGCGCGGACCTCGGGGTCCTCGTCGAGGAGGCCGCTGAGACCGAGGCGGGCGCAGAAGAGGCGGTGGACCTTCTCGTAGAGACGAAAGTCGAGGGCGTTGTGGAAAAAAGCGCCGCGGCAGGCGTGGGGGTCGAGGCGGAGTGCGAGGGCGCCCGAGCACTGCCGCTCGAGGGAGTACGAGCTGCGCGCGGCCTCGAAGTCGCGCCCGTCGGGCGCCGGCTCGAGGCCAAAAACGCGCATCGCGAGCTTCGTGGACGCGTTGTAGGCCTCGAGGAGGCCGACAAAGGCGTGGCGCTCTATCGCCTTGAAGGCCGCCACGAGGTGCCGGTCCTCGAGGGTCGCGTTCCGGTAGGCGTGGCACTCGGCGAGGACGGCGCACGCCGGCCGACGGTCGCACCTCCGCGCGTCCCGACACCCGTGGCTGTCGCCAAACAGTTTGACGAAAATGTTTTGGTACTCGGGAAGTTCGACAAAGTCCCGGAAACTAAATCTCGCGTAGGGCGTGTCGTCGCCCTTCCGGGGCACGGCGGGCCGGAACACCCCCGGCCGGAGGTTGTAGTTGTCGCTGTTGGGCGAGTGGCCGCGGTAATAGTACGCGGACGCGAGGCGCGTGAACGGCATCCGGAAGAGCGTCATCGAGTTCGCGCCGGGGGACTGCGCGCCGCAGCAGGGCCGGCTGCGTCGAGCTTGGTTGAGCGGCATGGGGGGTCGCCGTCGGCCCTGCGTCGTCGTCGTCGTCGTCGTCGCTTTTGCGGCGGCGGCGGCGGCGAAGATCTGCTCGTCGACGGCCTCCGCGTGGATTGCCTGAGCCGCCCTGTGACACGCCCCCATGTTATCGGTCGCGCGCCGCATCGGACCGCGCGTGTCGTCGTCGGGAGGTGTCCCGGCGGGACGACTCGTAGTAGTAGTAGTAGTAAAGTTGTGCCAGATCTGCGCGACGCGCGGCCGGGAAATGACGTCGCGAGCGTACAAACCCGTCTCGTCGGCGCGCGCGTCGAGCTCGGCGAGCGTCACGCCCATCCGCGCAAAAAACGCGACGCGCGACTCCATCGGCCACGAAAGGTGCGAGCGGAGCCGCGAGAGGAGACCCTGGGCGCGCGCCGTGCTCGCTTTCCACGCGTCGCCCTCGCGCCAAATGCCCGCCAGCTCGAGGTCGGAATCCGACGGCGCCGGCCGGAACGCCGACCGGTAAAAGCTCACGCCCGTCCGGTCGTACCACTCGCGGCTGCAGCACGCCATGTCAACCAGCTGCGTCATCGAGCTCGTGTGCCTTCCAATCCCCTGGACGAAGGGACACGTCGACGACGACGCGAAGCACGAGATTTCCGAGAGGCACAGCGACGGCACGCAGCAGGGGTTCAGCCACCCCGCCTCGTGCGTCGCGATCTCCATCTTCTCCGGACCCACCCTCGCGAGTCCAGGGTTCTGGCCGCACGCGACGCGCCGAGCGAGGTTCGCCATCGCCGTCCCGCCGGCCTGCGCATTTCAACAAGTTGTCTCCGAACAAAAAACCAACCAACGAACGAACGAACGAACGAACAAACGAACGACCGACCTACCTTGGGGATGTGCGTCCAGTGGATCGCGAACAGCGCCTCCTTGCATTGTTGCTCCTCGCCAGCCGTCAACACGGCCACGACGACCACACACCACCGTCTCATGTAGGGTCGTCGCGGCATCAAGAAAACAAGGGTCGACGCAAGGGATAGGTCCGTTGGATATGAGAGCTCGGTCCGGAGGGCGAACAAGCATAATAATCACCTTGAGACGCGAGAGAGAAGAAAGGACGTCTCGCGTCCCGACGGGGTGGTCTCGCGCGAGAAACAGAGCGAGCGAGCGAGCGAGCGAGCGGGCACGGAGCATCATTCATCTCCGCGTATATATGGCGCCCGGAGGGAGGGGAGGGAGGAAGAGCCTAGATATCGGTGTTGAGGAGGCCGGAGACCCGCTGCATGATGTAGTCCTGCTGCGGGTCGTAGGGCGTGTCCTTGGACGGCATCTCGAGGACAGTCGGGATCGTCTTGTTGTAGTTTTTGAGGAGATGTCGGATCTCGTTGGCGACGTGCTGGTTGATGAGGACGATGCCGATGTCGTCGCGATTGGTGAAGTCGTTGAAGGCGTGCTCGATAACCGAAGCCGGCGTGTCGCTCTTGACGACCAGAAAGTTCGACTTGTCCGCCGTGCGGTGCCCGACGCCGGCGAGCAAAAATCCCGTCACCGTGTCTTCGTCGCCGATGAGCGCGACGAGCTTGCCGTCTGCTGCCGCCGCCATGCGCGTGCTTTTTCCGACACTACTACCCTAGGCACTAGTCGACTAATAATAATAAACCCTATTAGAACTAAAACTTCGCGAGGCTTCTTCAGCCCGCAGGGACGAGGAGGTCGGGGTCGTCGTCGGGGCGCGCGTGGGGGTCGTCGTTGTCGTGGAGTGCTTGGTCGAGCCAGGCTTGGGGGAGGTCGGAGGGAAAGGGGTCGTTGAGCTCGGGGTCGGCGTCTCTGTATAGCCACTTCGAAAGGCGGGTAGAAAAGGAGGCGGCGGCGCGGGCGGCCATGGTGACCGCCGCTTTGTGAAACCAGGGGGGCGCGTCGCGCGGGAGCTCTTCGACCCCCCAGGTGGTGCATCTCGTCTTGGGGAGAGCGGTATCGTCGTCGTCGTCGTCGAGGGGCTCGAGGAGCCACGCGTGGACGGGGACGGCGGCGCGGTCGTAGGCGTCCGTCTCGGGAACGAGAGCGGTCGTGACCGAAAAACGGAGTCGGAGCCAGGCCCCGGGTCTCGAAGCGAGGGCGGGCGGGGCGGCGCGCCAGGCGACGATCGTGGCGCGGTCGTGCGGTTTGACGAAAGGAACGGCGAGAGCGCCGCGTTCGTGGACGAGAACCGTGCGGGCGTCGTAGCGGTAGACGACGTGGTGGGCCTTGGTGAGTTCGTCGGGGTAGAGCGTAGCGTGCGGGGGTTTCTCGAGGACGTGGACGAGGGTAGGGAGGTCGCGGGGAAGGACGCACGTCGAAAAAGCGAGAGCGGCGTTCGTCGCGCCGTCGACGTGTTGTCGCGAGCCGCCGAGGCTCTCGATGGTGTCGGGTCGATCCCAGCGCGAATCCTGCGCGACGCGGTTTTCTACGAGATCCCACGCGTGGAGCGCGTCGAAGAGCGGTCGCGTCTTGATCGCCTCCTTGACTTTTTTGCGGATAAATCTCCGGACGTCGGCCATGTCCGAAGGGAGACGCGGGGACTTGCGCAACTTGGCCGCCTCGGCCTCGCGGCGGTCCTCCTCTTCGTCGAGCTGCTCGGCCATCCGCCGCGAGGCTTCGTCGCCATCGACCTGCTTCCACGGGTCGGCGAAGCGGTCGTTATCCAGAAGCTTCTCGAGGTCGCCGACGACGGTGCCGTCGTACGTGACGCCCGAGGCCGCTTCGCCCGGGAGATACTTGCGCAAGACTCCCATCATGTAGCCGCCCTTGTTTCGGATCGAGGAATGGATGTCTTCCATCGCCTCGCGGAACTCGTGGAGGGCGGCCATCGCGTGCTTGGGGTTGAGTCGGAGAATCGTCTTTATGTGCCGCGTGTCGATGTGCTGGTGGCACCCGGGAATGGCGAGAATCGCCTGGCGGTAAGACTCGGGCAGAGGCTCGAGGATCGGCAGAATCTCGTCGATCTCCGCCTGCGTCGCTACGGGTGGTGGCGGCGCTACTGCTCTCTCGTCCCTCGCGACCCCCACGCCCCGCGCCTTCTGACGTTGATTATACTCGGCGATCGTCGTCACCCCCGCCTCCTTAAACAGCTGCGCCATGCGGTCCGACTCGGACGATGCCGGCACTCTCATCTTGGTCCCGGGAGCCGCCGCCGCCGCCGCCGCCGCCTCGGCCAGCGGGACTCCGTCCTCCTCGCCGACGGCCAGACCGGTACTCGGATCGTGAGAGAAACGACAATTATCGCCGCGCGCGCACCTCCCGTTCATGAAATCCCGGCAGATCTCCTGGTGGCGGTGGTGGTTCGAATCGCCGCCGCGCGAGTTCGACGAAACCCCGCGGTCGTCGTCGTACGGACGGTACTCGGGGGGGGGGAGGTACTCGCGGCGCGCCCTCTCGGGCGACCATCGCGGCTCGGGCCGCCGCCACCGCGGATCTTCGTCGCGGTGTCGCCGCCGCCCGCGCGACTCCGACCGCCGCTCGTACCGCCGCGGGCTCCGACTCCGAGACCTTCGCCGCCGACGCTTCTCGCGGTGCCGCCGCTCCGCCTCTCCGATCTCACCGCCCTCAACCGGAGACTCGACGGGCTGGTAAGACCCAGGATATTCCTCCCTGCGACTCCGACGCTTCCGGTACCGTCGGTCATCGGGCCGCCACCGCGCATCGCCGTCGACGCCATCCGCCTGCGCGACCGGCCACGCACGATTTCGTCGCTCCCTTCCAATCTCCATCCCTTCACCCAAAAAAGGCGGGTAAGCTTTCGAGGCCACGTGGGGTCAATGATGGTGAGAGGCCAAAAGGCGGGTTCCGGAGCCTTGTTCGTTCGTTCGTTCGTTCGTTCGTTCGTTCGTTCGTTCATTCAGAGCCCATATTATCACTGGAGCGCGGACCACCATAGAAAAGCTACCGGTCTAGGCCGGCGCGGCCCGCCTTGGAACCGACCGTGGAGGGTTAGATGGTTGGATGCCAGCAAGACTTGAAGTCTCGGAGGAGTAATACAATAGCGACGAAACGTGCCGCCAAGGCGGCGGGCGGTTCCTGAGACCAGGAGCGTATGAGGAAATGAATTCGTGGTCTATACGCTCCTATTACGCTTTTGAGGAGTCCTCCCCCTTGGAGGATTTTGAGGAAAGAAGCGAGGCACCGAAGGTAGCGGCGAGGGCGACGACGACGATCGCAGCTCCGACCTTGCCCGCGGCGGTGAGGGCGCTGACGATGAGGCCCGCCGCGACGACGCCGGCGAAGATGGAAGTGAGAGCCTCGAGGAAGGGCATGCCGAGGACGAAGGCGATCATGGCGCCGGTCCAGGCGCCCGTTCCCGGGAAGGGTACGCCGACGAAGGCGGCGAGGGCGGTCCAGCGCTTGTTGCCGTCAAGGACTTGCGAGGACTTGGAGCGCGCTTTTTTCAGGGGCACCTCGAGGAGGCGCTGGACGAGGGGCGCGCGAAGGCCGAGAAGCAAGGGCACGATGGGGAGCCTGCGGGGTCGTCGTCGGGACGGGACGGGACGGAAGTCGCACATGTTTCCCAGCACGCAGAGCGCGAAGGTCTGGGCCAGAGGGACCTGCGGGGCGAGATGCGCGGCGCGGTATCCGACGACGCACGCCCATCCACACGCCGACGGGGATGGCTCCGCGGAGCTCGACGACGGGCATCGCGGCGATGGCGGCGACAATCGCGACGTCGGGCAGGCCGGATGACCGGAGCGCGAGGGCCACGCGCTCGCCAAGGTGCGGCTCGGCCGCGGCGGCCGAGGCGGCGGCGATCGCCGGCTTGACGGCCACGGCCGCCGCCGCGGCGGCAAGGGCGAGCTTTTTTTTCGTTGCGGGGGCGACGGACGGCGGTGCGCGCACCGTGGTGGGGGTCGTCGAGAGCCGGAGCGCTCCCACCGCGCGCAAAAACAGCAGCAGAAGCCGAAGCATGCTGAAATAATATCTTCAACAAAATTGCCGTTGAATAATGAGAGCCGTTTGTGCTTCTTTCCTCCCTCGACGACGTGGTTTTCTTTTTTGAAGTATGTTGCGCATCTTCCAGGAATGTGACGAGAGGGAGGTTCTGCATCTGGGACCTGGGACACACGATCGTGCTTTCGCCGGAATTGGAGAGGAAGGGGACCGCGTGTTTTGCGAGATCCTTGACTAACGACGACGGCTGGGGCGGCCACCGAATTTTGGTGGGACGCAATGGACGACGCGGAGCGGGGGGGGTCTGAACTCGAGGAGGTCGAACACCGCGGGCCGGCGACGCGGCTGCTGGTGGTGTCGCACGAATGCTCGCCGGCGCAGGCGGAATATCAGAAGCTCCGGGTGAACCCCGGGAGCATGAGTAATTTGTTCTACAAGGACGCTACGCCGCGGGGGGAGCACTACATGCAGTGCGTCGTCAAGCTTCTGGGTCGCGAGCACGAGTCTGAGGCCCAGCGGCGCGTCGTCCCGCTCAAGCTGACGCTGTGCTACGACGACGGTCAGCCGATCGAGGCGGTCGACCACAGCTCGCTGCGCATATTGAGTTCGAATTCCCATCTCAAGGCGGCCATCCCGGCCAACGAGGACCACGTCACCTTCTCGTACCGCATCGAGCTAGGCTCGTTTCGTCGCGCCGACCGGTCGTTCGCCGTTCGAGTCGAGGCCGACGCCGACGCGACCCATCGCCCGTCGAGTTACCTCGCATTGAGCAAGTGCCGCGAGATCGAGCCCTGTCTCACGCCGGCCGTCTACGTGCTGTCGAAAAAGAAGTTGAACGATCCCTCGCCGCAGGGCATGCAGCTCGGCGGACTCCCCGTCCCCGCGAGGTCGGGCGGCATCTCTGCCTCGCCGTTTGCCCCCGCTACCCTCCCGCGGCCCGACTTTGGCCCGGCGACGAACGGGTATCCCGCGTTACCCAAGCGCAAGTTTGTGGGGGAGGACTACGACGACGGTGGCCCCGAGCAGATCCGCCTCCGGTGGTCGGGTACCGGTACGCACGCCGAGCCCGACGACACCTCGGCCATCATGGTCCGCCTCACCGCGATCGAGTCACAGGTCTCGCAGCTCGCGAGCGTCATAAACAAGTTCACCGGAACCTTTGAGCAAATCGCCCAGCAGCCCACCATTCTCCCGCCAGCGAGCGCCGCCGAGCCCGCCGACCCGAACGGCCAGCGCTACTACACGCAGTCTCCGAGATCCGTCTACAACGTCACGCGCATCCTGCCGCCCTTCGCCGACGATCCCGTCCACCAGCAGCAGGGATCTTCGCCCCACGCACAGCAACACGCGGGTGTTCAACCGCCGCAGCAGCGCCACCGCGCCTCGCCCGCCAACATTGGGTGCTGACGACGACGAGACGACCAAAAAACAAAGAAAAACAAAGGAAGAAAGACAAACAGACAGGCAGACGCGGTTGTTACAGACAAACGCACCACTGTCGTCACCACGCTCTTTGGACAAACACAAAGAGCACCACTCGTCGTCGTTCTCGTCGCTGTGACCTTTTTTTTGCCCAAGACACGCTTCTTTCGATGAGTACTCGTTGCGCGCCGCACCACCTTCTCGCTCGGGGGAGCTCCATATACATCAACCCCACCACCCGCGATTTCAATACCTCGTCGAAAGCCACGAGCGCCCCAGAGGATGCCCCGTTCGCGCCGCTGCCGCCGCCGACCCCACCATCACGCCGAGTGGTCGAGGGTCTACCAACACATTTTCGACTTCCACGTGCCCACCGGGCGTCCTTCCTCTTCGACTGTACACATGCCGCGCTCGCAAATCCTAACAACAAACACGCCCCCTGTCAATTAATATCCAGCGCGCCGTGATCCGCTTTGCGACACACGCTCCGCGCCAATTCCTCGACGTCCGTTTGCACATAACTCTCTCTGACGGAAGAGCCATCCCCTCCTTGTGGTGTTGTGCTATCTCACTGTCTCCTCCCGCGAGGCAACGACCCCTCTCCTGGGACGACCTGTATCGGACGGGTTCTTTCCACGATTATACGCCGAGATCCATCCGCCCGATGTTCTGTTCTTGTTACATGACATCCAGTGACCTCGCACGGCGGCGCACTATCATCATACACCCTACTCCACCTTCTCTTCGGCGGAATCGTCGTATTAGCTCTCACCTAATAGCCAGTTGCTTCGCCTACCCAGTGTGATGCTGATGCCGATGCCGATGCTGATGCCGATGCCGATGCTGATGCTGATGCAGATGCAGATCAGATCACCCGGGGTCGAGGTTTATCGATGATCGATGATGGCGGCCTTTTTAGTTGCCGTCTGCTCCGCTTTTTTTTAGAGGACGTGGCAGTCATCGTCGTCGCCGACGGGCGTTTATTATTATCGCGGAGGGAGTCCTCGTCGTGTCGTCTCGCCCCGGAGGACGGGTGCTCGAGGGCCACGAAGGGGGTCGTCGAGGTCCGTGCTCGCCCATGATTCCTGGAGGAGGGGTAGGAGGAGGAGGAGGAGGAGGACCCCCATTTGTAGAGGACCTCGGTGCGGATGATGTACTTGGATCCGCTTGCGACGTTGGAGCCCTCGTGAATAAGAGAGCCTGCGGCGTCACCGTGCGGAAAGAAAAGGACCGAGCCGGCGCGGGGGGTGACCCCAAAGACGCGCAAGGTGTTGTCGTCGGCGGCCGAGTAGAAGGCGGTCGTCCCACCCGAAAAGTCGTCGTTGAGGTAGACGACGGCGGTGAGCTTGGAGAGGCGGTCTCCAAAGGCGTCGTATACATAGTTGCCGGCGGAGTCGAGAGCGGAAGCCGGCCAGGCGCCGTCGACGTGGGGGCGGTAAGTGCCGCCGGCATCGTAGCGGTAGAGGCGCCAGCGAGCGTTGAGGCCGCATAGTTCGGCTCTGCCGACGGCGCGACCGCGCGCGTCGCGGCAGTCGTCGTAGGTCTGGGGCAGGTGGGACCTACACCGTTCAAATAAGCCCTCGTTCAACGCGGCGTCCGCTAGCCACACGACGGTCTTGGACCGTTCGCTCACGCCCGTCTTAAGATTGGTCCGAGGCTCGGGATCGTCGAGATCGTCGTCGTCGTCCGCGAGCGCGGCGAAAGCACCTTTGGTGCGCGCCGCAGCGAGCGCGAGGCGATCGCGTTGGTCGGGGTCGAGCGGCTCGTCGGGTTCGAAGCCAAGCTGCGTGGCGATATCAAGGAGCTCTCGGCACTCGCCGACCGATAGGACGCCGTTCAGGACGAACGCGCCCTCGACCGCGCCGACTTCGACCCGTCGCGCGGTCGCGGGTGCCAGGGTCCTCACCTCCCGCGATGTCCAGATGCGCAGGTCGTAGCGATTCGGCGGCTGGCGCTCCAACGCCTTTTCGGTATGCGCGACGAAAAAAGAAGAAACCGACGCCGAGCGCTCCGCTGGGCCGCCGCCCAAATTTGGGCGCCTCTCGCAAGGTTCCCACGGATCAAAGCGCACGACCGCGACGGGCTCGCGGGGCACGGCGGCCGGCTCCCCCGCCGCCACGCGACACAGCAGCCACAGCAGCGCAAACGACGCCACCTCGTCCTCGTGCCGGGCGGCGTCGGCGTCGCGGACCCACCGCTGCAGCGCGCCGACTTTGGCGACCCCTCCCAGCCTCGAAAGCTCCGCGAGGCGCGAGGCGGCCTCGCCCCACCGCTTTTCTTGCAGCGCCGCGGACACACCATTGCACACCTCACGACGAGACATCATCAATATTCGGGGGATAGGTGGTACTCTACGCAACGGATATATAGCCCTGGAGCGACGACGAGGACGCCGCGATAGATACCTTACCCACTCACTCACCAACGGGTGTTTCGAAAGTTGATGCGTCGCGTGACCAACGAGCACGCGGTCCACAAGGTGGAAGAGATGAAGAAGATCGCCGACTCGGACAAGGCGCGCAAGCTCCTCGAGGATATAAAAATGCACGCCGATCCTTTGCTCAAGGTATGATGATGATGATGATGATGGTGACGGGTCGTCACTCTGCCTCGAGACGATACGCCGCAGGCGCGCGGGTGGTACGTGCGTCGATTGATCGAGATGTGCTGCTGCGAGAAGAAAAATATGGGGACAAACTTGGGCGTGGGCGGGTGGTGCCGCGCCCAGCGCGGCGCAAGCGGCGCGGCAGTGATCGCCATACGGCTCCGACGGCCGCGCTCGCACGAGTTCAATTCGCTCGAGCACTGCCTCCAGGTGATGTGGCACGAGATGACGCACATCACGCACGGAAATCACTCGGCAGCATTCTACCAGCTTATGGACGAGCTCAGGCAGCACTACGAGCTCATCCGGTCCAAGGGCATGATCGTCGACGCTTCTGGATTTCCGATAGACGGCGGCCGCAAGGCCGACGGCGCACGCCACAACCCCTCGATGCCCGAGGCACGGCGACGCGCCGCGGATGCCGCCGAGCAGCGCGAAAAGCGCCAGCGAATCGCGTCAGTCTCGGGTGTCGTGGGCGGCGCAGCCAAACCCAAGTCCCCGAACGAAGCGGCAGCCGCGGCTGCCGCGCGCCGCGCCCGCGACGCCGCCATCGGTTTGGGCGACGCCGAGGAGGCTGCCGTCGCGCCAACGCCCGGTCTCGTAAAATGGGACGGCTCCTGGCGTGCGGTATGCCCCGTTTGCGGCCCCGTGTGCGTCGACGTCCGCGCGCACGCGAGCGTCGACTCGGACGACGAGCGTGACGCTAACTACTGCGACCTCACCGAGGACACGTCCCTCGCCGAGGACCCCCCCAAGCGCAAAGACCTCCTCCAGAACAATCGCAACAACGACACGCCGCTCATCGACCTCACCGCGAGCGACGACGACGACGACGACGATAGAACGCGGGCGCCGTCCGAGGAGGCGGAATGGGCGTGCGCGTCGTGCGCTTGCCTAAACCCGGCCGATGCCGTCGCGTGCTCCGCCTGCGAAAGGGTCCGCGACACGACGCCCGATACGACCAAAGACGGCGAGGTCGCCCTCGAGCTCGAGCGCCGCGAGCGCGAGGCCGAGCGCGATCGCAACCTCGCCCGGGACGAGCAGTTCGCGCGCTCGCTCGGCGGTGTGGTCGTCGACTCCGAGCACCTCGCGCGCGTCCTAACGCAGCCAGACACCTCCCGAGATGCGGACATTGCCCACGCCATCGCCCGAGAGCAAGAGGCTGCGTCGTTGCTCCGCGGACTCGTGCCGTCCCGGGGTGGCGCGACTACGTTGGCACCACCCCCCCCCTTTGACCCCTTCGCCGCCTCCCTCAACGGCCAGACAAACTTCCGTGCTGGGACCAAACGAAAAACCTAATAACAACAAAGAAAGAAGATTCGGGGAGTTCGTTTCGTTTCGTTGCGTTGCGTTGCGTTGCGTTGCGTTGCTAACGTTTGTTTTTCGTGAAGCTTGAACATTCAGTTCAGTAGGAGTCGTGGTCCCAGAGTGACACGACCAACACCAGAAGAGGGATGGGCGGCGGGCTGAGCCGATCGGACGTGGCGAGCCTTGCGCTTAGCCTGGGGGCCGCGAGCCTGTCGGTGTACCTCGTCCTGAGGCCGACCGCCGAGCCGCGGCGCGCGAAAAGGTCGAAATCCGAAAAAAAGGCGGACCAGATCCGCCGCATGAACCAGGTCGAGCGGCTCATCATGGAGCGGGGGAAACACGGGACGGAGGACTTCCGGGTCCACGTGCTCGCCAAGGGTGGCGGCGAGACGGTCGCCGAGCTGTCGCTGTGGCACGACATTCCGCTCGTCGCCGATTCCGGAGCCAAGGACGGGACCGCCGAGTTGTTCAACTTCATCTGCGAGATCCCCAAGTGCACGCGTAAGAAATTCGAGGTTGCGACCAAGGAGGGGGCGACCCCCATCAAGCAGGACACCAAAAAGGGAGTGCTCCGCGAGTTCAAGAAGGGCGACATTTTCTTCAACTACGGCTGCTTCCCCAGAACCTGGGAAAACCCCCGCGTCGTATCGCCCGACACGGGCTTTCCGGGCGACAACGACCCCCTCGACGTCTGCGAGATCGGCCTGCGACAAATCAAGACGGGGGAGATCCGCGCCGTTAAGGTCCTCGGCATTCTCGCCATGATCGACGACGACGAGACGGATTGGAAGGTCGTCGTCATCGACGCCGCGGACCCTTGGGCCGACGAACTCAACGACGTCGACGACTGCGAGCGCCTCATCCCGGGTACTCTTGACCTCATCCGGGAGTGGTTCCGCACCTACAAGGTCCCCGATGGCAAGCCCGAGAACAAGTTCGGCTTTGACGAAAAGTTTCTCCCGGCCTCCTATGCGCACAAGGTCATACACGAGACCCACGAGGAGTGGGCTAAGCTCGTCCACGCCGGCGAGAGCGAGTCCGACGGCCTCCACCTACCCAGCAAAGACAAGCTCGACTGCGAGACGGTCCACCGCGACTCGAAAATCATACGCAACCTCTCCAATTCCAACCTCCTCGCCGCGGCCGCCACCGCAGCCTGACCCGGTTCTTCTTTCAAAATATCGCTCTTGCCGGCCGGCAGGCAGTAATTATTTTACGTCCCGACCGATGGAATCGATAGGATTTAAGCAACGGCAGCGCCAACGGCATTTTTGAAGGCGATCGTGCCGAAGGATGATGCGGTGGTTGCTCGCGGTGCTCTGCTTGCTGCAGCTGGCTGGTCTCGCCGAAAGTCTCAAGGTTCGCTCCCGTGGCGTGGCGGTGTCGCGATTGCTGTCACGGCGCGGCGGCCTAGTCGACGAGCCACAACTTGCTGAGGATGAGGAGCCTCCTGCTGGCGGCGCCGGGGATGACGGCGGTGCGTCGAGCGTCGCTTCTGTGTCACCTTTACGCCCAGACGACGACGACGACGACGACGACGACGACGAGGATGAAGAGGACGAGGAGGTGGCGGAAGAGCGGAGCGAGACGATCGGCGGTATCGACAAGGCTGTCTTGAAACGGTTGATTGTCATGGGGTGCGTTCGTTGCGTTGTGGCCTGACATTCTTTTTTCAGCGGCATGACCCTCGTGCTCCAAGTGTTGCTGGCCAAACCGAGTATCGTGGCAGAGAGGCAATACGAGGCGTCCAAGAAGGCGACCGAGACCCCCCCCGTCCCCGAGGAGAAGGCGCCCAAAACGCCGCCGGAGCCACCCGTCGTCGCCGCCGAAAGTGAGCCGGAATCGACCGACGACGAGATTATCGAGGTCCATGACGACGACGACGAGCCGGAAGAGGCTGCTACCAGAGCAAGCGCCGCCGAGGCCTGAGTTGTGGTCTTATTCTGGGGAACAAACTGTCGTACGGCTCGTTTCTTTGCAACGATACTAGGGTGAGAGCCCTCGGGACATACATCTCTTTCGAGCCACGTGTGCCCCGCCTGGTATATGGATGGGCTCCTCCTCCTCCTCCTCCGATTATAGCTAGTGTCCGCGGTGATTTTATCTCGTCCTATTGGTTCGGTGCGGTTTGGTAGTGGCCACGAGTTTTTATCGCGGAGAAGATCTGATGCGCGAGGATTTATATAACATCGATCGCCCACGCGGCCGAAGCTATAAACAACAACAAACCTTTTTAAACTAGACCAGGCAGGGAATGGCCTCGCCGAGGCCGTCGACCAGCGGGATAGGGTACTGCCTCCGCGCGGGGTGGTGGTCACACTCTCCATAAAGGGAGAAAAAAAAAAAAAATCCACGCACTGGAGCATCCAGGTGAGCCATCTCGGCGGCGGCGGCGGCGGCAAGAGGGCGAACTCGTCCGGATCGCAAGGATGATCGATCTTCTTCCTCTTCTTCGACAAAGCAGATCTCGGTACCGTCGTCTCGGCGACCGAGCGCGACGCGGCCGAGAGTTTCGTCGCGCCACGCGTGCAGAGGGAGGTTGGCGAGGTTTGTCGGGAGGCGCGAGTATGTGACCGAAAAGGGTTCGCCGCGGTCTCTTGCGTAGAGGAGGGTGCGGCGGAACTCGTAGGCCTGGGGTGCGCTACAATTATGATTCTACACCAAAAAAAAAAGGACCTCGCGCGAACGAGAAACTCGAGGTCGTAGTCAGCGGACATGCCGAAGACGTCCTGGCGGCCGTAGAAGGTGCGGGAGCAGTACATGGCGAAATATCGGCCACTTGACCCCGAAGCCTTCAACATGGCGTGGACTCGGTCGGATTCGGCGTCGGTAATGTTCGTCTCGAAGTAGAGAGCTCGTCGAAGACGGTCGAATTCGCAGCATCGAGACGCACGAGACCGCCGCCGAAGGTTCGTGGCGACAGGATGTCGGCAACGCCTTTCCGAAACAGCACGCCCGTCGGAAGGACGTAGTGGTTCGACGCGGGGCCGTACTGGTTGAGCTGGGCGAACATCGTTGAGCTCGCCGTAGCGACGAACGAGCCCGAGGACGGGACCGAGAAAGCCGTAGGCAACGGCGAGCGCGACGGCAGCGCACCGCACCCAGCTGCTGCTGGTGGAGCCCCTATGGTCACACGACCGGCGACCGGCGACGCCCGCGAAGACGGCGTGAAGGTAGACGAGCATCAGGCCCGAGTACGAGAGGCGGGCGCCGTCGATCGCGCCTCGTCGAGTCGTCTTCAGAAAAACAGCGCTCGCGATCGCAACGACGGCGGCCGCGGGCGAGAGCGGGGTGATGGTGGAGAGCGCCTCGTTCAGGGTCCCCGGCGCCACCACCAGCAACTTGGAGCAGCACGCGATCGAGAAGCCGCCGGCGTACCCGCGACAGTCGTTGTTGAACGCTCTTTTAACGCGGACGGAGCGCGCGCGACGGGCATCCAGTTGATGAACTCGTGGAAGGCGAGGGAGACGAGGATGCACGAGGGTAGGTGCAGCCACAAGAGCGTCGGGACGAGGAACTCGATGAGCGTGACCTGGACTGGGGCCGTCATCACGAGGATTTTTGCCTCGGCTCGCGGGATACGAGCGAAGATGCTCGTCGCGAGCTCGGCGACGAGTATGTTGGCGCACGAGACTTTAGGGTCGAGGAACGATGATGTGAGCTTCCAGAAGCCGGCCGAGAAGTACAAGAGGATCCTAAGATGTGGATCCGACCAACAATAAACGTGTCGAAGCACGCTCGCAGCGTCGACCGCGCGGCCGCCAGAAAGGCGCGAATCGGGTCGTCCCGCGACGCCGCGACAGCGAGCAAGAACACGGACTCGAAAATAGCCATCCAGCACATGTGGTCCCACACCAACGGCATCCACGCGGCCCAGAAGACCACGTTCGCGAGGTGCGACGCCGCGGCGAGAAGAACGTTCTTTGTTTCGGCCAACACGACGAGGACCAGAGGATGCCGCACCCGCCAGTCCCACCTTCCGAGAGGTCAGTTGTCGAGGGCGCCGTCGATGCTTAATAAACCATCGACGAAAGGAACCACCAGTTGGTGAGGGACTAGACGATTGCGTATTCTTCTCCTTCGGCCATGTCAGAGGAGGAAACGCGGAGAAGAACAACGGTTCGTAAATTTCCGGAAAATGAGCAAGCGCACTATCCACCTTCTCGTACCGATCAACAGGGGTATATACTAACTTTCGTACACAAAATCTTATATCATATCCGTCTTTTCATTGGACGAGAGACGCTGTGCGGCGAAGCTGCTGAAGCTGCCCTAGCTCGGAGCTAGTCGTTAGTAGCCGGCGTTTCTAACGGCCAACAGCACCTCCTAGCACGGCCATCCGTTACTAGCTGTTCCGAGAGGCTTCGAATGGATGTGAGCGACGTTATCGACGCCGCCGAAGAGGCCGCTGCGGTTGAGGACGCACTGGCTGGAACGGAGCCGGCCGGCATCGACTTCGACGTTAAAGATCTCGTGTACCGCATCTGTCGTTTAACCCCGAGGGGGCGCTGGTTGGCGCTCGACGATGACTTCTACGGCCCCCACTTCACGTAGGCCACCATCATCGGCGTCGACTTTGGCGTCGTACACCGCATCTGCGAGAAGCACGACTGGCTTGAAGAGTTCTTCGTCCGATTCACTGATGGCTCGGGGTTCTTCCACCGCCCGAGAAGCACGCTGGCACGGGTTGTGAGCAGGGAGGAGGTCGCCCAATACCTCCAGGGCCAGGATTTCGCTGACGCCGCAGCTGAGCAACGGGATCGCAAGCGCCTGCAATTTGCCATCGAGAAGGTCAGATGGCTGATCGTCGACCCAACTCGCTCGTCGGCGCAACTCATCTGTCCGGGTGACCAGATTCCACCTCGCAACTCCCAACACCGCATGGCTGCTCTGCGCAAATGCTGGGCCGCCCTTGGGCCCGAGGAGCGTCAGACCATCGACGAGCTCATCAACAAGAACGCCAGCGGACTCTATGGCCGGCCGGCCGGCACCCGAAGTAGGATGCCATGAGATCGAGGAGGTGCCCGAACAAATGGATCTTGACCAAACTAACAACCGGTCACGACGACGACGACGACGCCCCGTCTCCCAGGCCGCTCCATGAGCATAGCCGTGTCCTCCTCGATCGAGGCGTTGATCTTACGCCACTTCTCACGCCCCGTCTCCCAGGCCGCTCCATGAGCGTAGCCATGTTAGCTTCAATCGAGGCGTTGATCCAACACCACTTCTCCTTCCCGTAAGGGAGCACCTCCTGGAAGAGAGGAATGAAGAAGTGAAAGAGGTATGGGTGGTGCTGGATGATGCTCTCCGAAACATGCTTGCGATTGTGTAGCTTGGGCCAAACCAACCAGATGTTTTTTGAGATCGAGCTTGCGAACTTCCTGGCAAAGCTGAACGCCGCCGTCGTGCTCGTTGTTGTCTGCTGTGTCGTCGGATGCGAGCAGTTCGTGGAGCTGCTCCGCCTCCTCTGCGTCGAGAGTACGTCGTCCAGATCACCGTCGTCCATTACGGCCCTGGAGAAGCGAGCCGGCATGGCGCCGCCATGTGCCCCGTGACAGCAGCACGTTGCGTCAGAAATATACCACAGATACTGACTGTAAACAATATCATCAAGTTAGGGTTCTAGTATCAGGGTCATGTTCTCCCTGCTGATTGGTAAGAAAGAGACCTCATTTTTTGTTTGTGGCCACAAATTAACAACCAACGATTATTATGAACCAGGAGGACCTCGAGAGCAGGGTGTCGACCTCGACCCGCGCCCGGTCGCGGAGCTCGATATCGCGATCGAGCGAGGCCCGGGTTCGATCGCGCAGGGCGAGTCTCCGCGCGCTCCCAGCGATCAGCGACCATGACGTGAGGGAACACCTCTATGCGCCCAAGGCCGAGGAGCTGCCTGTCGCGGAGGACGCACACATGTCTCGGTACCTCGCGGAGCGAATCTCGACGGCGATCGCCGAAGCGGCGACCGCTGAAGAAAAGGATGGCAGGGAGGAGATCCGGCGACGCGTCCTCGAAACTTACGACATCCGGACGAGCCATCAGTACTTTCGGTGGAACCTTTTATGGCTTTTGTTGGTGTTGGTGATTTCGCCCATGTCTCTGGTGGCCTTGGCGTATCCCTCGGTTGGCCTCGCGCTCTGCCTGGGGCTCCAAGGCGTGTTGGCGGTCGCGTTTCTCTTCGCGTGCTATCACTGTTTGTCGTACTGCTGGAAGATGATCGGCGCCGTCAACACGCCTTACCTCGCCAAGGCCCGGGCGATCGACGCGGCCGAGGTCGCCGAGTTCCGGCACATCGTGATGATTTGCTCCTACAAGGAACCGCTCGACCTCCTCCGCACGACGCTTCGATCGCTCGCGCGGTCGACGATGGCGTCGCAGATTATCGCGGTCGTGGCGTTCGAGGCAAAAACACCCCAGCGCGAGCAGAAGATCCAGGCGCTCACGGAGGAGTTCACCTCCGAGTTCTTCGCGCTCACGTGCACCACCCACACCCTTCTCGCCGGCGAGATCCAGGGGAAATGTTCGAACGCTAACCACGGCATGCGCGAGGGCGCGAGGATTCACCTCGAGCGCGGCGATCTCATTCCCGGCCGCACCATCTGCACATCCTGCGATGTCGATTCGCTCTTCCACGACAAGTACTTTGAAAATCTCACCTACAACTTCATGACGGACCCGAATCGCTACGAAGTTGTCTGGCAATCCCCGCTCGTCTACAACTTGGGCCTCGACGGGTGCTCGGTGTTCTCGCGCGTCACCGGCATCCTCCGCACATTTTTTATGGTGGGATTCCTTATTCCGTTGAATATCAACACGATGAGCATCTTCTCGACGTCCTTGGACATGATGATCAAGGGCAAGTTCTTCCACCCGGGCTACCAGATGGACGACATCATCTACACGCTCACGTGCATGCGCGCGATTCGCAAGCGAGTCAAGATCCGCCTCATCGAAGTCCCGACCGTCTCGGGGCCGACCTCCGGCGCGACGTGGTGGGAGGACGTCTCCGAGTGGCGCGTCCAGGCCCGACGCTGGACGATCGGAGCCGCCGAGGTCTTTCACTACTTTTTCGTCAAGCTCGTTTACCGCGAATTCGACTTTTTCTCGGGCCTCAGTTACGGTCTCGTCCTAACCTACTACTACGGCATCGTGCTCTGCATCGGCCAGCTCAATTGGATCTGCAACTTGATCGTCTTCAATCTAGTCGACGTCGAAGGCGTTACGTGGGGATCCTGGCACGTCGGCCACCACCTCGTACGGTTAACGGTCGGCGGGGTCGTCTTCCAATACCTGACGACCTACGCGACCGCGTTCTTTATGGATCGCCTCGTGTGCAATGTCCTCATCATAGAGGAAGAAATCAGCCTCGTCCGCCGCATCGGGCATTTTCTCGCCTCGCAGCTCGTCCTCGTCGCCTACAATTTTGTCGAGCTCGTCGCGATATTCGAGGTTGCCTGGAAAGGCAAGAAGGTGTGCGGCCACAAGCCATCAAACAAGGACAATTTGCCGGCACAAAAACGACAAAAGAATAGCAATCACTCTCCCGAAAGCAATGGTGGAAGTGAGATCGCGATGGGGGAAACCCCGCCCGCGTCGTTGTATTCTTCCGAGCCCGGAGACATCCTGAAGCACCCAAACACCTTCGAAGAAGAAGAAGAACACCAGCAGCAGAACAATACGACGGACCTCGTCTAGTACTACGCCTTTTCTCCTTCTGCTGCTGTTTTTTTTTTTTTCACAGCGGCGGACCTCCTATTCTTGCCGTGAAAGAGCGAGCGAGCGAGCGAGCGAGCCCCGAGTTGCGAACAAACTCGCTTGGAAAAAAAAATCGACGCACGACGACATTTCGTCGGCGACGACATTTATTAATTATAATTGCGTGAACATATTCTCTTCTTTGCGGCGGCGGCGGCGGCGGCGGCGGCGGCGGCGGCACCACATTCCGACGACGACAACGACGACTTTCACGCGCTCGACGACGAGAACCGCCACCACCACCACCACCACCACCAAGTGCGCACGCTTGCTTTCCGAGCTACAACTGGTCAGGAAGTATTGCGGACTTGCGATCTATCACGAACTAGCAAATTTTGGTGAGCACTGCCGCCATATCATCTCTTAATGTTGCTGCTGCTGCTGCTGCTGCCGCATTCTCGGAAAAATTATTTATTAATTATAGCACTTCTTCGACAACAAATACATAATTGTGCAGGCAGGCGCACGACGCCCAGCCGCGAGCTGCCTACAGAGAAAGGCACTCACACTACTGCTGACTCGCGCCGTTAGTACCACCACCACCACCACCACCACCATTTGGAAGGGGCGTGGCGTAGAAGATGAAGTCGTCGAAGTAGCCAAGACCGTCCGGTCGGCCGAGGAGATAGTGGCGGAGTTCGTCCCGGGAGACGAGGCCGTCGTTGTTAGTATCGAGGGCGGAAAGGGCGAGGTCGACTTCTTGAGTCGCGACATTCCTGTGGCCGCGCTTGAGCTCGGAGACGTCGGCGACGAGGGCCGCGAGCTCAGAATAGTCGAGAAACCCGGAGTCGTCGACGTCGAGGGCAGCAAAGAGCTTGTCGATGTCGAAATTCTCTTCCGGAGCGCGAAGGACGTCGATAGCAAGGGGGGGTCGACGCGCCCGCGAGCGACGGAGGTAGTCCGAGGAGCCCATCTCGACGAGGCGCGAGGCGGTGCGATCGAAGGCGAAGGCCTCGTCGCGGTCGGTTTTGTTGCCACCACCAGGACGCAATTTGTCTTGCACGAAGAGACGCGTCGGCGGAGCCTCGGCGTGCGCGACGAGGACCACGCGAGATTCGTACAACGCGTCGACGAGGGTAATGAAGCGACGCGTTCGGTTCAAATCCGAGAGGTCGAGGAGAGGTATTTTGTCGAGAAAGACAACCCCAAACGCGGCGGAAATCGCGAGGTAGTCGGCGGCACCGACGGTGCTGCCGCAGAGTTCGTCGAAGTCGAAGAGGCAGGCCCTCGCGGCGAGATCGCATCGAGGGACGTCGACGAGGCGCGACGTTCCGCGCACGCGCAACTTGGCGTGATCGTCCAGTTTCTTCGCGAGGCGCCGCTTGCAGGCTTCCCAAGATTCTCGGTCGTCGACGAAGTAGACGCGCGCCGTTTCCCCGGAACCGATTTCCAGTCGGTAGTCCGTCGAGGATGCCTCGACCGACGCCACCGCGCACCGTCGCTCGAGGAGCGGGATGAAGGGCTCGAACAGCTGGCGCTGGATCCCGTTGTGGTACAGCATCCGGGGCGCGCGGTTCGAGGTCGCGACGAAGACGGCGCCCTTTTCGAACAGCGCCTCGAAGAGCGCCTTCAATACGAGAGCGTCCGCGACATCGACGACCTGGAACTCGTCCAGGCACAGGAGCGCGCCGTTTTCCAGGATTCTATTCGCGACGAACTGCATCGCGAGCCTACCGTCGCCGGCGAGGCTCTGCTTGGCCTCGTGGAGTCCTCTGTGCACCGACAGCATGAACTCGTCGTAGTGGACGCGCTGCTTGCCAACGCGCGACACCGCGTCGAAGAATACGTCCATCATCCGCGTCTTCCCGCTCCCCACGCCGCCCCACACGTACACGCCGCGCGGCACGTAGGAGTACGCGTCCTCTCGGCGGGTCCCGAGGCCCACGCGCTCGGCGAAGGACGACAACCATCCGCCAGACAGCGGGTTCCGCACTGGCGGCGGCGGCTCGTAGGTCAGCAACTCCTGGTGCAACCTTTCGAACTCGTGCATGACGCCGTACTGCACGGGATCGCGTCGGAGCTCGCGCTGCGCAACGAGCCGCTCGTACGCGCCGAGCGGCGACAGCCACCGCTTCGCCGCGAGCCGCCGCATGCAATTGTTAGAAGAAGATAGGATTCCCCCCTTTGTTGTCTCCGAAAAAAAAACTCTAATACTAGGTGTTGTTTTAGTACGAGACGGGATCGAAGAAAAAGGCGGGTTCCTCGAGCTTAATGAGGCTGAGAATGTGGTGGGTCCTCTTGGCGAGGTCCGAGGCGGGGGCGAGGGAGGCGAAGGTAGCGTAGAGCTCGAAATTGGGGGCCGTAAGGGCGAAGTAGGTGCGGGCGTTGGAAGTCGCGTAGACGAGGGAGGCGGCGAGGGGGGCCTCGAAGAGGTCGTGGGCGCTGGTGTTGGGGTCGGTGGCGAGGGCGTGCTGGGGCTGGGCCGAGCCGCAGCGGAGGCGGAGGGCGAGGGCGTGGTAGTGCGCCCAATGATGTGTCCCGACGGCGCGGGCGGAGAGACACTGAGCGAGGGCGAGCTCGGCCCGGGGTTCCTTTGGGGGCTGGGCCGCGAGGGGTCGTCGTCTCGAAAAAATAAAGTGGTCCGCCTTGGCCGTCTCGGCGATGCGGTCTGCCGCGCGGTAATCTTCAACAGCCGCATCGCGGAGCGCGTCGAGGACGCCGTCGCGGAGGAGCGCGTTCTCTATCGCCTTGGACACGTTGCGGAGGGTCGCGAACGTCTCCGGCTTGTCGTCGGCCGCGACGAGGACGAGGCACAGGTCGACCGCGGGATCGAGGTAGGCGACGAAGGCGTGGAAGTAACCGCGCTCGTCGAAGCGCGGGAGGCAGAGCGGAAGCCACGAACTCTCGGCCGCGACGAGGGCCGCGCGCTGCGAGCGAACGTAGTTGGCGAGCAGCAAGAGGTCGGTCGACCGCAGGCGTCGCTCGATCGTGGGAGTGGGCTGCAGGACCGAGAGCACGGCGTCGCCGCAGAGCGCAACGCCAAAGACGAGGAGATCACCAGAAATTTTTCTAGCCGACGCGAGCACGTGGGCGAGCTGCGCGCGACGCGACGCCTCGAGCCGCGCCGCGCGGGCCGCGCCCAAAAAAGGCTCGGGACGCGTCCGCCCCCACGCCTCGAGGCTTGACAGCACGGTCCCCGTCGATCCGAGGAGCTCTTTCACGTCGTAGCCCGGACTCGACGCGAGCACCTTGTGCACGCGCGAGGTCAGGGCCATCAACATCGCCTCGTAGGCGTACTCGAGCTCGCGCGCCAGGTAGGCCTCGCAGTCGCTCGACCCCGCCGCGACGAACACGAGCTCGCCGCGTCGCGCGCACACGATTCGTCCGCTACCGCAGCTCACGCTCCGTATCGTCTCGCCCTGCTGCTCGCACACCCCCATCACCGCCGTGCATAGACCCGTCAGCGACGACACTTCGGACTCGCTCACCTCATCCCCGACGCTAGACCACACGCGCTTCCCAGCGAGCGTCAACGCGAAGATCTTGCGCTGGCCCATAGGAATGTAATTCAGTCGCTGCTGCTAAAACCGAACCCTCTAAAAACAACAGCATATCCATCCTCCTTACCCTCCTCACTTTCTGCGACGTCGTCATGGCTCGCTTGATGATGATCCTAGTCGTCGTGTCCACGGCCCTCGCCCCCCCCGGGCGGGTGCCGCGGCTCGCCGCAGTTCAAGAGAGCGGCGCCCCCGCTGCGGTTTCGACCACAGCAACGCCCATCTCGAGCGAATGGGAACTCGACTGCTTCTCGCGACCGGTCATGGTCGACGGAAAGAAGCTCTGGGAACTGATGGTGATCGACTCGACGGGCCAGTGGCGAGAGGTCGTGCAGCTGCCGGCGACAAAAATCAACTCGGTGACGGTCCAGGAGGCGGTCGATGCCGTGATCCGGTCGGCGCCCGTCAAGCCCACGGCGATCCGTTTCTTCCGGCGCCAGATGGTAAACATGCTCACCATCGCTCTCAACAAGGTCGCCGCCTCGAGACCCAACTTGCGCGTCATTCCGTCGCGCTCCACGCACGCGCTCTACGCGTGGCTCGACCAACGGGAGGCGGAGTACTCGCTCATGGACGGCTTCTCGCCCGCGCTCGTCCAGCCCCTCGACGCGGGATTGATCCCCTCGGCGGGCACGGCCGGACGACTCCCCGAGGCCCTCAGGGGCGAAAAGTACGCCTTTGTCACCCTACCCTTGTCAGAGGTCCTTCCCGGGGGATCGATATCTTCCGAAAACGTCGGCGCCGGTAAACTTCTCGACGCCGCGCCCATCGCCGCCAAAATCGACGCCCCCATCGAGGACCTCGTCCTCCACGGCCTCCTCCTCTTGACGCGACGACCCGACCCCCTCGCGATGGCCATGGCCTCCCTCGAGCTCGCCGCCGCGCGCGCTGACACCTCCTCCCGCCAGCTCGTCCTCGACGTCAACCTCGACGAAACCTATCTCCTCGCCCGCCTCACCGACGACCAACGGGCCGAGGCCGCGCTCTTCGAGCGTGGCAAGGCCGACCTCTCGGGCCTCCACTTCCTCGCCGTCCAGGATTCGGCCGACGACGACGCCGACCCCGCCGCTTTCTGGCTCCTACGCGAGTTCGCATAATCTATGATGTAAACCAAACCCGGGGTGGTCCCGAATCTGCTTTGTTGATATCGTCTGCTTGTGCGGTCCTGGTGCAGCGATAGATCGCTGTCTTCGACCTCCTCCTCCTCGGACTTCCGCGTCGTTTTCGCTACCCCGCTGTTGTGTGCTATATATGATAGTGGGCGGCCACGACCGAGGTCGTCGTTGCGAACCACAGCTCCTCTGTTTTTTTGGTATGAAGCTCAAGCCGTCGCCGCCGTGCTTTTTGCATTGATGCTGCTGCTGCTGCTGCTGCTGCTAAGATGGACATTTTGCTGCTGCTCGGATGGAGGAGGACCGGGCCTGCTTTTGCCGGCCGGCCGCACAGTCTTAACGTTGCAGCACGAGACTGACTGACTGACTGTCGCGAAAACGATGCATATACCGAAGCGTTACTCAGCTTCCTCGACATCCTCCGCACTTCAAGTCGACAAGCCACCACCACCAGGACTCTCGTGGGATTGAGACTCACCATTGTTCTGACCCAAAGGCCTCTTTGACCTTTCGCGTTGTGGATGTGGAAGGCAGACACAAGAATGGCGTGCGAAGGTGAGTGAGTGCCAGGTATATCCTCGTAATTGTCAGTTTGATCGCACTCGTCGTTTAAAACACATTTCTTTTGCGCATTCATTAACCACGCGAGAGACTTCGTAGGCGGAGGACCACACGCAGTATGAATTATAGAATTTAGGCAGCACCATATGCATGCCCACAGCTCGAAGTGCCGTATGTGGATTCGGCAGGGTTATCGGGGACTATTGGTCGGCGGCGAGTCGCATCATTGTTGGCCTCGAGAGTTCGGCTCAGCTCGATTGGAAATGGATTCATCACGCGGTGAGCTGCTGCATCAACCGAACCTCACACGCTCTCGCTCCAATATATATATCCTTGCGGCGCGCGATATCTCGGACAAAAAAATATTGCCCAGGCGCGACGCTCATCTCGGCGCGCTGCTGCTGTCATCGCAAAATACTACTAGGTAATGAAATTCGTTCCCGCGACGACGACGAGTCAACGGCCGAGTTTGGCCATCACAAAGAAGAAGAAGAAGAAGAAGAAGAACGGACTCCGTGACCCCCCAGTGAGGCCATCCACCGATATATATCCATCCATCCATCGCGGAAGAAGAACGGATTCCACGACCCCTCGAAGAGGCGGAGGATCACCGGATCGGCGCACTAATGGTAGTTCGGGGAATAAATAGTGTGTTATCTTGCAAGGAGTTTGCGGAATTTCTCGTCTGTTAGATTCGCGCGATCCAGGACCATAGTCACAGGTTTTCCCGCTCGGCGACACAACTTGACCCGTGGCCGGTATCGTTTCTCGAGGCTGAGGCCAAGGAGTGCCGGGAAGGAAACGATCTTTTGTCGCAGTGTGCCGTCCGAGAGTTCGAGTTCGGTTTGCAAAAAAGATATTTTCGGTTCGAGATTTGCAGAAAAGCTACAACCCAACACAGATGGAAACCGCACAACGACACGCTTTAACTCCTCGTCGTTTAGTTGCAGTCTGTGTTGAAGCGATGCCAACAGGTGTTCAATATTGTCGTTGCTCAAACCGAAGAGTTGCGGCCGCGAAACAACTATCTTCGTTAGCTCCGCGTGGGTCAAGTTGAGTCTTCCTCTTAGCCCCTCGAGTTTCGACTCGAGATTTGTCGACCTACAGCCGAGCACAGTAGGCAATTGAATCACTATCTTCTTGATTTCCTGCTCGGTCAACCCGAATTCTCGCAACATGGATAGTTTGAGCTTGTCGACGCTCAAGCCGAGCACCTGAGGGAATCGCAACACAACCTTCTTGAGCTCGGCGTCGCTCAGCCCTAGTTCCCGAAGTGCCTCAAGTTTGCGGTCGAGCGTGCGTTGGCTACAAGTGACAATCGAGGGCATGATCTTCTTCATTTCTGCGTCGCTGAAGTTGAGGATTTTGGGGAGATTCTTGCGCCCGAGTATAGAAGGCGACCGAACTACGACCTTGTTGTTGTCGTCGTTGTCGGCATCGAAGCGTTTCGTGAGATTCAAACCGAGGACAGGCGGGAACCTGAGAACAATCTTTTTGGCGTCAGAGCCGAGGATTTCCAGCGAGCTGTTAATCTTCTCCGAGCTCAGGCTGAGCACCGAAGACTTCAGGACGACTCGTTTGAGTTCCGCCTCGGTCAGATTCAGCGCTTCCTGAAGCGCGCTCAGCTTGCGATCGACCGTCCGCTGTGAATAGCTAAACACAGAAGTCTGGAGTGCGATTCTCCGCAACTCTGGTTCCGTCAGTTCAAGTCGTTCTTGGATCGCCGCCAATTTTCGAGCGAGAGATATCGGCGAGTAGCTGAGAACCGCCGGAAACCGAAGCACAATTTTCTTGAGCTCTTGATCTGTCAACCACCGTCCAAGCGGCGAAAGGACGTACTCGCTGTTCAACGTGAGGAGCGGTGGATGACGAAGAATGATTTTCTTTATCTCGGCATCCGTCAAGCCAAGCCGATCGAATGCCGCGAACTCGGGATCGTAAGCGAAAAGGCTCGGTGCCGACAGAGCCATCATCTTCAATTCATCGTCCGTGAGTCCGAGGCGTCGTTGTAGTTCGACACACACGTCCTCGGCACCAACGTACTCGGGAAGCCACGGTAAGGCCTCGAACCGCGCCGCCTCCGACGAGGAAGCCTCCTCGGACGACGCGTTCAACGTTGCCACCTCAGAAAATGCTTCCTCCGATGAGCCTCGAGCTTCAGACGGCACAAACGATGAGGTTTCATTCAAAGAGGCCTCAGCAGACGCCATCTCCCGCGAATCCTCCTCCTCCTCCTCCTCCTCCTCCTCCTCCACAGATCTCGCTTCCAACAACAAAGCCTTCGCTTCAGATGCCAAAATTGACGTGGCCTCCTCCTGAGACGCAGCAGCAGCCTTCGTCGCCGCTCCAGACATCACCAAGTGCACGCGTGGTCGCCACAATGGGCCCATACCATGTTGCAACGCACTCGCGCCGACTATGACGAGTAACACCATACTGCTCACGGGCCGGGCGGCGATGACGGAGGTGGACCCTTCCTTTCGTAAGGGTTAAGGCTTGACTTGTCCCCCTCGAATCGGATTGGATCGATATCGAATCGAATCAATGGTGGCCTCGAAGGAGGACGCCAAGAATGACGAATCGAATCTAAAACATAACGCGAAGATTGGCGCGTCGAAAGATGGCGAGGCATCAGCGGAGGCGATGTTGAGCGCGTATGCGGTTCAGTTGGCGCTGACGGAAATGGCAAATCTGCAAGGAAATCTGTTCATCTTTCCAAGCGCCTTCTGGCACTGGTTGGTGTGGCCTTTGCTGTGCCTGGTGCTGGTCGTACCGTCGAACCGGTGGGTGTTGGCAGTAGCTCTCATCGTCCGGCGCGCAATGACGCTCGCCGAGGCTCCCTTCGTTTGGGACGCGTGCGTCTGGATGCTTCAGACCGATTTGATGCTGCTGGTCGGCCTTTTGGAATTGGACCCTGTGGGTGAGACAGCCTGGGTCTGTCGATGGCAAATGGGCATTTTCTACACAGCTTGCGGGTTCTGGAAGTGAGTGAACGATACTCGAGCCTGATAATTTAATCGCGTACAGGTTCAACACATCCTTTTTAGATCCTCGCGCGAGCTGCGCCTCGGTTCTTACGGTGCAGCTCATCGCAGCCTACGCACCGTCGACGCCTCTCGCAGCGACCAAGATACTGTCGGACGCATCGCCTCTGTTGGTCGCTGCCGGCGAGACCGTGATGGGCCTCTTGCTTCTTGTCAAGAATCGGTTTTGGCAAAAAATCGGCGTCTTCTTGGCGCTGCTGTTACATCTCGGGATCGCTTTTTCTCCTTTTCCGAATCAAGTCGCTGTCTACTCGGTCGTTTGTCTTTGCCGTTTGTTCAATGTCGTCCCCGCGACCTGGACCCTGGCGCAAAACGAGCTCCTAAGTCTCCCGAAGACCAAGGCAGGTGCCGCGGGGCGCGCCTGCGCTTACGCGCTCGTCGCGTCGTCCGCGTTGCTCAATACCAACCCCGTCGTCAAAATCGATTGGGCTCAACCTTATTATGTCTGGCAATGCATCGTATGTCTGCGCGCATTCTACTTAGACCGTGATCGCCGTTTGTTGACGACGCGTCCCATCGTCATCAAAGGCAACAAGAGTTTGGTGGTGGGCTGGAGCCTGATTGGCTTGGCCGCGTTCTACGCCTTCGGCGAGAACGTCCTCGGATTGGTTGACGTCTCAGCGGCGGCACCGTACACACAAATAAGAATGCACGCGGGATCGAACCACCTCGTCTTGCCGACGGCCTTGCTTCAACGCGACGGCCACTTCTTTCGAGGCGGCGTCGTCCGAATCGAATCGTCTACTTCGACGTATCTCAACGACCTCTACCCGAGCGAAACGACGTCGCTCATCGCCCCCGAGGCCCGCGACCTATTGCACCGAGTCGGACACGTTGGTCGAGAGTTTTCTCCGACGGTCTATCGAATGATAGGCCCCATCAATCGCCGATCCATGCCTCGCAACGGCGACCCTTTCGTGAAATACACGATACCCAACTTTGAGCTGCGCCGCGTCGTCGACGAGCTCGCCACCTTCGAAACTCAGCCTTTCAAACTCACGTATTCGCGCCTCGTCGGCGAGGGCGACGAAGTGTGGCGCAAGCACCACGTCAACCGCACCTTTCTCCTACAACGAGATGCCCGCGGCCGCACGACCTGCACGCAAATCTTTCCGGGCAGAAGATCTCGCTGTTCCGACGACGAACTCGCCTTGCTCGAAAAACCTAACTATATAGCCCGCAAGTCCATGATGTTCTTCGCGTATCCTGCGGATGATTCTTTTGGCGACGTCTTGCCCTGCATGGACTGAACTTCCAGGCTCTAAATATCGTCAAGTTCATGCTCGGCGTCACAGCGCTTTGGGCTCTGGTTGTGAGGGCCGAAAAAATACCTTCTAGCCGCGCGTCGCTTCTTCTTCGCCCCCCGGGCGATTTCGAATATGCTCTGCCTCGTGTATACATTCATCGACGAGCTCCACGCACTACACCACTCTAAGAAAGACGACGACGACGACGACGACGACGTCGTCGAAGACGGAGCTCTCGATCTCCATACGGCACAGCCAGCGCGCGCTAGTATGTACAAAGTAGGAGGATAATTGCGCCTCAGCTGGTGCCGTCCGTCTGATCACCGCGTGCATCCTGAGAGATGACGACGGCGCCATCGGCTTGAACAACACCAACGGTCGCCGCCGCCGCCGCCGCCGCCGCCGTAGATGGCGCAAGGCAGGAGGCCTTCTCCATGCCGACGGACTCGCAGAGCTTGAGAGCGAAGTAGTCTGCCGTCGTGATCCCCTGACTTGGCGCATGCGGTGTCGAAAAATTGTCATCAAAGTTGAGGGGCTGGACGAGCGCGTGGTAGTCAAAGTAGGCAAAAAAAGCGGTGGAGTAGCGTTCTTTGGGCGAAACTGTCCGGACGCGATGGTTGGCGGACTTGTATCGGCCGGCGGTGAACAAGGTTATTTGGTCGCCAGCGTTGACGATGACGCAACCTTCCTTGGGCGGTACGGGGATCCACTCGCCGTCGCGTTGTATCTCGAGGCCCGGCACGCCGTCGGTGACGAGGAGCGTGAGGGTGCCCCAGTCGGCGTGGGCGCCTGCGCCGAGCTTGGACGACGGCGCGTACCGGAGCTGCTTGAGGACGAAGAATGGCTGGCGCGCGAGCGATGGATTGCCGCCTTTGAGGCCGAGGGCTCTAAAAAGGAGCGCGTTGAGTCTGTGGTTGAGGGCGTAGAAATGGGCGGCGTAGTCGCGCATGACGGGCTCGTACGCCGGGAGCGGCGGCCACAAGTTGTCGGATCCAGCGAGGGGGTCTGACGGGTCTACGGCAAAGTGCCTCCGGAAAACAGCGTTGTTCGTAAGCATGAAACCCTCCTTGACGTCTTGCGCGCCCGAATCCTCGTCGAGCGCCTGGTCGGCGAGGTAACCGATGTCCTTGTGCGGCACGAAGGCGAGGCTGCGCTTCACTTCCACGGGCAGCGAAAACATCGCCTTGCTCTGGGCGAACATGGCCTCCACCAGTGCCGCTGGGACGCCGTGGTTCCTAACGTAAAAGAAGCCGTAGGACCGCAGCGCCTCGTCGACCAACAACGACGACGCTGTCTCGTCGTGACTAAGATCCACGACGGGCACGGCCGAAAGCTCTGCACCCACTATACTGTGGGCGCCTACCAGTAGAAAGTAAATCATGATGAAATGAAACTTTTGAAAGTAAAGATGTGGTGGTGGTGGGCGCTAAGCAGCATCAACGTGGCGCGCGCCGGGTTCGGGTCCGACGGGCGCATCCGGCAGGTGGAGTACGCCCTGCGCGCGTCGGCGCGCGGCGGTCTGGTGCGCTCGTGCGACTGCAACGCGTGATCACTCACCCACCCAGGTCGTGGCTGTGGAAGCCGCCGACGGAGCACTCGTCGCGGCGAAGATCGAGGACGAGGGCCCGGTGACGAACCTGCGCGACGACCGCGACCTGAAGATCAGCGAGATCGCGCCGAACCTGGCGCTCGGGACCGCGGGAATGGCTGGCGACGCGCGGCACCTCGCTTCGCGCGGTCGATTCGTCGCCGTCGAACATTGGTTCAAGTTCGGCGAGTGTCCGCCCGCGCGCCGCGTCGCGCGCGGCCTCGCCGAGCACGCCCTCTCCTTCTCCGGGAGTCCTCTCGCGGCCGAAGAACCCAGGTACCGCACGGCGAGACCGATGGGCGTATCCGCTCTCCTCGCGGGCGTCGACCGCGACGGCGCTGCCGTCTACTCCATCTCCCCCGGCGGCGACACGCGCCGCTGGCGGGCCGCGGCCGTCGGCAACCAGGCTTCCGCCGCCGAACAGGCTCTCGAGGACGAGCTGCGCCACTGCGGCACCTCGACTTGGACCCTCGACGACGCTCAGCGAGCTGTCGTCCGCGTCATGCAGCGCGTCGCAGTTCAGGCAGCCCAGCCTGCGCTCTCGAGCGATTCCCTAAGGATCATGCTCGTCCGCCAGCCCCCCCCACGCACCCCTTCCCAAACCTACGATGCCGACACCTACGACGACGGTTGGTTTTCGCCCCGCGCCGCGTCCTGCTACGCGCTGACCAAGGACGAAATCGACGAGCTCCTCCGCCTCCGAAATACGGCGCCACCGCAACCGTCGGTATAGAGGGCCTGTGATTTGTGTCCCTCATGAGTCGCACTTCTTCGTCGTCGGAATATAAGGACCCGCGGGTGAGTGACATCATGATAATTTTAACTGAGGGCCTTTATTTTACCAACGCTTGGAACCAACAGCAGCATAGTGTCCCGCCATGTTCGATGAGTTTGCGCTTTTCAGCAGTCTAACACCCCACGTCATCTGCGACCAAATTTGGCAGCTGGATTTATTTTGCTGTTATGCACGCGCATGGCCCCCTCAATTTTTTTTTTCATGGCACTTACTACTTGTTGTTGTCCGGCTCTGTTGTGCGCGCGTGCAGAGCCAGAGGGTGTTGTTTCCTTCGGACGACTGAACACGCGCAAAACAACGTGTCCCTCGGCTACTACTACTACGGACACGCACGCCGCCTTAGAGGAGGCGAAATCGAGTCCGTTGATTTTACCGATTTTTTTTAAGCCGCCGCGCGAAAGTACTACAACCCCTGTTGTTGTACTCCATCCTCAGCGTGTTTGTTGTGTGTCAAAAAAACAACTCAAAATGATGAAGCATGCGACAGCGTGTTTCGTGATGATGGTGGCGGGTGGGGAGAGCAAGCCGCGGATGTGGCCGAGGGTGTACGTGTACGACCTGCCCGTGTTCTGGGACGAAGAGCGGTTCACGTTGCGGGACATGCGGCCCAGCGTCGAAAAGAAGCGGTTACGGGTCCAGCATGACGTCGAGAAGCGCATATTTGGTCACCGGTGCGAGGGGTTTGACGAATCGAAAACGAGCATGTTCACGGTCGTCGAGATCCTGCTATGGCGCGTGCTGCGATCGCCGCTCTACTACGAGCCAGATCCGAGCCTCGCAGACCTGTTTTTCGTGCCTATCTGGCCGCGCGACAAAAACGAGCCGGGGTGGCTCGACGTCTGCAGCCGCGACGTGAATTTTCACGTCGAACACCATCTCAAACACTTTACCGAGGCGAACGCGCACCGCCATTTTTTCGTCGTAGCAAAGGGGCACACCAAGCCGAAATTAAACTGCGACGCGTGGTGGAAAAAACCTCGAGGACTTCTCCAGCGGGCGATGCGCTTCGCGTATTCGGAGGATTTCAGCGAATTGTCGAACAAAGGGGGCTACGGACCCTTGAGGTTCGACGACGACTATATTGCAAACGAGCTCGCCCCCGACGCGCTGGAAGACGGCGACGTCTTCTTTCCTCACCTCGTCTCGATACCGTACCCGTCGAGCGTCCACGCCGAGAAGTTCGACAATGCCCATTTCCACAGAGTCCACTACCACAAACGCCGAATCTTCACCTCCTTTATTGGAAGTGATCACACCTTGGGGAACGCCTCGGGCAAGTACGCGATGGCGCGCGCGAAACTCATGCGAGACTGCCTAAAAAGGCGAGAGACTTGTTCGTGCTTTCGCACCGACCACCACATGCTCCAGTGCGGCCAGCTCGTCGAAGAGTACGCCAATGCCACCTTCTGCTTCCAGCCGGGCGGGGATTCGCCTTACCGGAAGGGCCTCTACGACGCGCTCGCGCTCGGCTGTATCCCCGTCGTCTTCGGACTATACGAAACTCGAGTCTCGCCATGGCACTTCTGGACAGGCCATCGCCAAAACTCTATGGTCGTCATCAACGAGACGGCTTATCTCCGAGGCGAAATCGACGTCTTCGACCATCTCCTCTCCATCAGCGACACCAGCATTCGCAAGATGCAGGCGATTATCGCCCAAAACGCGCACCGCCTCCAGTATGCCTACTACGATTTCCCCGATGACGCGGTCGACATCATTCTCCGTGGCGCCTGGCACATGGCCAAGCTTCGAGATGCCATCTATCATGCCCAAGCGACGCGAGCAGGAAAGCCCCGCCCACGACATTATTCATAATATATACCCTAGGCCGCCACCGCGTGCTCTCCGCCGACGCTCCCTCCCTCCCTCCCTCCTGCCTCGAGATTCAATCATTCGGCGCTCCTCGCTGCAGACCTACCCAGAACGCACACACTCGCTACCGCGTCTGTCCCCTCCGAGACTATTATGTGATTTTATCTAATATTCTTTCAAATTTCGTGCGCTTGATAGTTTTGACATCCTCGCCATTATTTTTTGTTGTCCATGCGACGCGCGCTACAGTCAAGCGACTCGCGCAACATGGAGGCGTCTGCCCAGGGAATTCGAATTTGAATTTGAATTTGAGTTGGTTGGCCACTTTCAGTGGGGTCGCTTCCCCGAAGTGCACCCACCACCCACCCACCCACCCGGGAGCGGAAAGTATAAATTTGCGGCACCGAACGACTTCCATGAAGAAATATTCCCCCGACGGCGCTTGTTGGCACGCACCCACAAGTTTGCAGTTCTCGTGAGGCTGCCGAAGAAGGCAAATTCGACGCACGACTTTTGGGCTACCACCACAGACAGGCAATCCATCTTCCCACGGAAAAAAAAAAAGGCACCCAAATGAAGACTGACCTCGATGTGGCCAGCCTCCAGGAACTGCCGGAGTGCACAGATGTCCTTCCATTCGAAGAAAGCTGGTCGCCCGCCAAGAGCAGCATCGGTGCGCGATGATTTCTTCCACGACACCTGATGACTCCTCCGATGTGTCCGCAAAGAGGAGCTATACTGCTTTTTGGGGAAGAAAATATGCTTTTTATCCACTAGTGTCCGCTTCTTATGCGCGCACCCGCTCGATAATATTGAGGTAAGCCGCTACACTCCAAAGTGTCTGCCATCAGGCAAGAAAATATGTTGTTTCTTGCGTGGGCACCCGTTCTTCTCGCGACAACTCTAGGACTCCTCGAGATGGCCGGCTCGAGCTGCGACATTGCACGCTCCGTCGTCGTCCCAACTTCGGACAATCGTGTGCGAGTGCCACCAACTTGAGGACTTTAAGCTGACAGGGCAGCGACGTTGCACGCCTCATGCTACGAATGCACGAAGGCGTTGGACATCATCATAACTGTGTGTGTCCCGGAAATTCTGGCACATTGATGAGCTCGCACTTCTGCCATGAAGCCAGCCTTGACTAAAAGCCAGGAGATTTCGGCGAGGCGCGCTTGTTCCTCGATGCGCTTCTTCAGCGCCAGTACAAAAACGTGCCTCACTTTTGATTTGGATTAGCAGGTGGATTCGCACAAGTCGATCGTCCTGGCGGACGGGTTCATCCCAGTTGTCCGGGGACACTACGCCAATCGTGATTAAGCACGGAGACCGCTAAATCCGGTGCGGCGTGTTTCGTCGCCAATCGCGACCAGAAAGACCTCATTCGTGATAACAAGTCGGTGGGCTTCAACCTTCGAACCCACCCGCGATCATGACCGCCGTCGCACGGCACTACCAGGACATTCGCAAATATATAGCAGATGCGGCGTTTGACGGGAGCATGATGGTCGGCGCACCAGGTACTCAAATCCTCCACGAGATTGAACTTAACTTCGTGCGCATTGCCAACAATGAGTGTGCTGTAATGATTCCGTAAGTCGCATCGATGCCCAATTTCTCGGTAGGTGCGCGAGTGGGGCTACTCGACGACTTCATACAATTTAAGAAAAAAACATCTTTCGCGTTGTCTTCCGCCACGTTTCATCCAATTTAAGAAAAAAACATCTTTCGCGTTGTCTTCCGCCGCGTTTGAACGCGTAGTCGAATTCGCCGAGGTCTCGGCCTCGCGGCGTACAAGCACAAGATCTATTGGCGAGTATTGTTTAACGCACTTCGACGCCATCAATAGCAGCGAGGCACACAAGCCACGACCCGTCGTGCGAGATTACGTGCGTTGTGCGTTGCTTTTTAAAGACATTATGTTCTTCATATGTGGTTCGATCGGGTGCTTGTGCCTTGAATGTTGGCCACGGACAGACAAGATGACGGGCAATTTCGACGCTCTTTCTGATTGTAAAGATCTATATACCTCTCTTCTCCGTCCAGCTCTTTATTACCCACAGCATCTTCACGTTGCATCGTCCGTGTCGAAAAATAATCTGCGCTCGGTCGAATGTTCACGACTCTCTCTCTACGCAGCTCGTTTTTTTTTGACAAGCACAATCCCAGGCTGAACTAGCAAGCTAACTAACTAGAGACCAGCCCAATGCATGGGGCGTAGGCTACTCCAAGCGCCATGGCGCGTGGGAGTATGGTCACTGGGCGATGAGACGGAGGGGGTTAGAAAGGGGGATTGAGGACGAGTTGATTTGTTGTCGCCACGGTTTTGAGGCTGAACGTGGCAAAAATACCATTCACGACGCCGATCCCAAGCGACTCGCTCGACTTCGTGCTTGAGCTTTAAGTCGACCTGAGGCCGGTCATCTGTGTTGCTGAGGCCGGTTCCGCCCCGGAGCTTCGGGAGATGAGCTCTTGTACGGACAACATCTCACTTGAGCGAGGTCCTCGAAGAGACCGCCGCTGACGTGGGGTGGCAGTGCCGTTACCATCCGTATTCAAGCTTTCGGTCTCTCGACTATGGCTATGCGCGTAAACATGCCTCTGTGTATATGTCATACGTAGAATCTCCTGCCGCCAATGTAGGTCCTCCATTTTCTAGTGTACCGTCTTTCTCTTTTTTCTCCTTGCGTCGTCACGTTGCGAGGACCCTAAACAGGTTGCGAGATTGTGACTGTGAACCTTTGGATGTAATGGTGACGTGAGTTACTGAAAAAAATTAATCCTTGCCTTAGTGCTCGGGTTGCTTCAAACGGGGCCATTCCCAGGTCGCCATGGTCGCCAGCGGTGTCGTTATCCCGCACCTCCTCCCTCAAGTCGCAAAAAATACTCTGTGGGCCGAGATCGCCATGTCGAAAGCACATTGTCGTCGCATTCTACACCTTCGTCGATATTATTTTAGGGCGATCCCGCCTCGAACCCGGTGGTCATCCCGGCCATCACACGCATCGTCATTACGAACTGCCATGTTTCTGATTCTTCTCGTCTTCGGCAGTTTTTCTCTTCAACAACAATACTACTATCTATGGCAGGATCCATAGCGTCAGCGGAGCGCGTCTTAGGAGACTGCGTGAAGGAGGGGGGTAATCTGTTCTGCTGCGAGACTTCGTGCAGCGGCACGGAAACTCCATGATAGTATTCTGCAGCCCAATAGTACGTCCACGTCACATATCCATTTTCAACGTGACCCTGGCTACTTTTTTATTAATCTCCAGATACGACGTATGCCATTCTCACTGAGGTTCGCTATCAGCATCGCAGTCGTAAGTTTTATGACCGCGGTACGAGAGGTGAGCCGTCCAGAGCACAAAGGCAACATTCAGAAAGAGCGGCCGTAGAAAGGGCGGGACGACGGCGAAGTTAAAGGTCTGCGTTGGGACCCAGACGCTAACAGAGGCGAGCATTGTCGCGGCGAATTCGTTGGTCATCCGGGTTGAGTAGCGTTGTCTGAGGGTCGCGAACGGGCCCCAGAGCTCGGAGTACAAGTAGAAAAGGCCGTTCGTCAGCGGCGCCATGGTCGACTGGTTGAGCGCGACCTTGATAGCCAGACCGCGCGCGCCGCCGCCAAAGCGCTCGAGCCATCGGAACCACAACGTCGAGCTTGGGCCCATCCAGACTGCCCCCCATAGACTCAACTTTGCTGTTCGCACTGCGTCCCACTCCCGTCGCTCCAAGATCTGAGATATCACATCGCCGCAGCTTGTGACGACCATCGCGCTGGCGCAATTCGTCTCCAAAGGCCGCCGCCTGAGCGCCTCAAGGTACCGCGCGACTAGAAAGGCCATCGAGATGTCCGAGTGATGTGGGCGGCAATGACTTCCCGGTGCTGCTCGCACCGCCGCCCGCAAGCCGGACGAAATGTCGTGCAGTCCGACTTATTACGTCACGAAGAAAATCTTGCTTCAAAAGCGATTAGGGGACAACTATACTTACTCCCCACACACACCCCCCTCTTAGCAGTCGACATTTAAAGACAACTATACGATGACCCCGACTAGGTCCCGCGTACTTATCTCCGCCCGTCAGGCACATCCCTCATACCCCACAACCCCACCCACATCCTTCATGCTCCCCACACACACCCCCCTCTTAGCAGTCGACATTTAAAGACAACTATACTTACGGCCGGTACCGAGGCAATCTCGCCCGACGTCAAGTCGTCCCAGACATCCTCACCACGCTCGACAACAAGGAGCAACTCTACGACATCAAAACCCTCGCTTGGGGTTCGTTGTACACCGCCCACGCCCTCCATCCCTCCCACCCGTCGCCTGTCGATCGGCGCGCAGCGCAAGTCCACTCCGAATACCTCGCTCACGCCCGCGGCATCGACGCCATCATCCCCAAGCCGGGTACAGCACCACCGCCTGGCTTCTTGGGCCCTGTCGAACAGCGGCTACGTAGCTACGGCACCGTCGCCGGCCTCGTCTTTGGTGCCTTCGGTGAGGCCAGCGCGGCGTGCCACGTTCTCGCCCAAACATGCGCAGAGCGCATCGCTGCGCGAACCTGGGTGACAAGCGGCTGCGCCAACTTCACAGAGGCAAAGGCGGCCCAAACTCGCCGCATCTACCGTGAGTGGGGGATCGCCAACGCATTAGGCCGGGCTCGCTGTGCCCTCACCGCCCTCACCCATGTCGCCGCCTCGGGGAACCCCGCCCAGGCCGCCCGATCCCAGCAGGACGTCACCCTTCGTCGCACATACGTCCGGCGGCAGCATGCGTACGACCTACGGGCGGGGCCCGTCCTCTCTTCGCCTGCCCCACGCCTCGGCGATGACCCCGACTAGGTCCCGCGTACTTATCTCCGCCCGTCAGGCACATCCCTCATACCCCACAAACCCACCCACACCCTTCATGCTCCCCACACACACCCCCCTCTTAGCAGTCGACATTTAAAGACAACTATACATACAACCCACCCACATCCTTCATGCTCCCCACACACACCCCCCCCCTCTTAGCAGTCGATGTGGCGTAAGGAGAATTTTAGGGGCTACCTGGCGTGCCTTCGAATCCTGGCTCGCCGATCGCGTCCGTGCCCTTGGTGGGATCACTGGACGAGGATGGCCGTTCTCCCGCCACGCGACCACAAACAACTCCTGCGCCTGGTCCTCTCAACTTGAGGATCGGCTGTTGCTTTATGATCAAAGATAATCGAAATCAGAAATCAGGGTGACACATGTCACGGAAAAGGAAGATGATGTCAGAGAAAACTCGGTGACACATGTCACGGAAAAGGAAGATGATGTCAGAGAAAACTCTGACCTCATCGGAACGGAGTAGGGTGCCCCTGATAAGGGGGGGGCCTAGAAGAGGGGTAAGCCTTAGGAGGCGGGAGTTGCCGCCACAGGACTCCCCTGGTAAGAATTCGAGCTGCCCCAGCGAGGTGCTAGCGCGAGGAGCGCGGCTTCGCCTTACGAGCATCTCGTGAACGAATCTTCTGGTAAACGCGGGTGATGATCGGTTCAGGAACTCGACCACTGCGTAAAGTAAACTTGGGGACCAACACGTCAATCTCGTGCGGAGCGAAATCCGTGACACAAGGAGTTGTGTTGGAGGAAATTCGGGACTTGTCGGTGAAACTTCGACCTTCAACGTCCTTGAATTCGGGCTTGAGCTTGCGGTGCGAAAGGTGAGAGGTCGGCTTGAAATAAGCGACATCATCATTCGGACCCAAATCGGAATAGAAATGTAGAGCGACACGATCATTTTGGTAATCGTAAGGCTCGTAAACTTCGGCAACATAAATCTTCTTGCGCCAATCAGAGCGCTTTCGGTCAGGAATCCGGAAAACAACAAACTTACCGTGCTGATAATCATCACGGAAGGTTTCTTCGGGTTTGCGGATGGTTTGATCAACGATCGGAGGTACCATCACAGGCGTGATCTGACTTACATGAACACGTCTTTCTTCGGGCGGAGAGTCGAGAGACTCAATCCTATAGGTGACCGGGGAGAGGCGTTCCTTGATAATAAACGGCCCTCGCCATTCCGGTCGAAGTTTGTTCTGAAGGAAAGGGATGTAGAGCAAAACGTGCGATCCTTCCTTGTATTCAACATCAACATGATCAGCATTGTAAGCCAATCGCTGTTTCTTCAAAGCTTTATCACGAGCCTCGCGGACGATCTTTGTATAATATTTCAATCGTTCGCGAGTCACGGCGACTGCATCAGAGCGAGTCTTCGGCAATAATCGCGTATCAAAGTCCATAAGCGTGTAGTCCGGCGGCAGCATCGGCTGACGGTTCAGGCGTAGCATAAAGGGAGAAATCTGCGTGCCTGGAATAAACTTGCGGTTATAGCAAAACGGAATATAATGAGCAAAGTCAGGCCAATCCGTGATGTTCCGGCCTTGAAGGCAAGCACGGAGGAAGGCCTTGATAAATCGGTTGACACGCTCAGCCGGGTTCGACTGGGCATGATAAGGAATCGTAGTTTGGTATCGTGTGTTAAAGAGATGGCAAAACTCGCGCATCAACTTGTTCACGAACTCTTTACCGTTGTCGGTACGAATCATCTGGGGCAAGTAGCCCTTGAGGAGAATGTTAATGACAAAAGACTCGAGGACAGACTCAGCAGTCTTATCGTTCAAAACATCCAGAATCAAGAAATGCGAGAACGGATCAAAAAATACTAGAAGATACGTCTCGGGACCAGCGCTGGGCAAGGGTCCAAATAAATCCATGCAAAGAACAGCACCATCACCATCGTAGACGGGCTGCTGCAAGAGTCCAGCTCGTTTCGGCTCAGGCGTACGAGCTTTCTGGCAAACTAAACATTCAGCAATGAAGACTCCAACTTCGTTCGACATGTGAGGCCACCAAAATCGTTCTTGGATAGCCTGGACGGTACTGTGACGTCCCATATGACCACCGTTAACCGGAGTGTCATGATAGAGTCGAATAATGCGCTTGCGCAACGTAGCAGGTGCAACAATCATCGGGTGCAAATCAGCAGAAATGCGGTAAAGAACATCTTTAACGACTTCAAATCGTTCGTTCGCTCGGGAACGTCGTGGCGTCTGACCTTGGGCCATTCGGTAGCGAATATCCTCGCACGTAGCATCAGATTCGTGCTCACGTGCGATCTCCGCGAGCGTCATATTATCGGGTATCTTATCGATATAATCTTTGTAAGCGGCTGCGTCCTTGAAGATCTGTGGCTCATCGCGCGCACGGTTCTTCCGACGTTGTCTCGTAGCGTGAGACGTAGCCAATTTCATCGGATCCTTTTCAGGATCTTCTTCCTCGTCTTCCGGCAGTTCGGTCGTAATAAACGACATTATGAAGTGGCAGCCGGAGACGGGAACTCCTTGGTCATCAACAGGTCGGGGGAGCTCTTGGAACACTAAATAAGCGTGGTTCAAAGGTTCTCCAAACTCGTCAGTCTCGATGACATGATCTATCGGGTTGCGGGAGAGACAGTCAGGGATACTCATTCCCGGTGACTTTCCCGGCTTGTAACCAAGTTCAGGGTCAAAATTGGCGAGGCGCATCGCCCAACGAGCAAGCTGCCCAGACGAGTGCGTCGCCTTACGTAAAAACGTCAAATTTCGGTGATCGGTCTCCAAAACAGTCCGGTGCCCTTCGATGTAGGCTCGAAAGTGCTCTAGAGAAAGTATAACTGCCAGCAGCTCTAGCCGACGGGGCTCATAATTCGCATCTCCTTCGGCACAGCTCGGCTCCAGTATTCAATCACTCGTTCTTCTCGAGTCACTCTTCCGGCATCGTCCTTGACTTCGACAATCTGGAAGAGATATGCTCCAAGTCCATCCTTGGAAGCATCGGATCGGATCTGAAAAGGCAGATCATAATCGGCGTGGTAGACTCCACGGGAATCAACCAAAGCTTCAATAATCGTATCCCAAGCTTTCTGACACTCGGGCGTCCACTCGAACTTTACACCTTCGAGGCATAATCGTCTCAACGGTTCCACAATCTTCGAGTAGCCCTTCACATATCGCCGGCAGTAATTACTCATGCCGATGAAAGAGCGTATCTGGGTCTTCGGGGAAGTATTCGGTAAAGTACCTGGAATCGGCATCTTCTGCAGTGCTTCCAGCGTCTTCGGATTCGGCTTCAAGCCTTCTGGGGTAGAAATGTGTCCCAGAAATTCTATATCATCCTTGAGAAGGTGGAACTTCGCGGTTCGACCGCTGTACCCTCTCTGTGCCAAATGACACATCACTTCGATCAAAACTTGTAAATGTCGATGAAGATCGTCGGATCCCATCATAATATCGTCAACAAACGCAACCAAGTCTCGATACATCCATTTCGAAAGGTCGCTCGCCATTTGCTTGCAGAAAAGAGCTCCGGCCGTCTTCACACCTAGAGGTAATCGCAAGAAACTATGAGCGCCAAGTGGGCTAACCATCGTGACAGCGTCTTGCGCTGCCGGATCCAGACGAAGGTTGTGGTATCCCCATCTAATATCAATGCATGTCCGCCATCGTCTCATCGCGAGAAAGGCTAAAGCATCATCTTGTCGAATGTTTGGCCAACTGTCATTGACCAATTGATCGTTGAGCTGACGTAAGTCAACTGCAGCACGGAACGCGTTTGACGTTCCAATCTCAGCTCCTTTCTTCGGAAGCATCAACACAGGAAAGCCCCAAGGTGAGTTGGCCGGACGAATGACTCCATCCCGGCACCACTCGCTGATCTGCTTGCGGAGACAATCGAGCTTCGCAGGCGTCAATCGGTAGGGCGTCATCTTAATCGGTCGCGGATTCGCGTCTTTGAATCGTAGAGACACAGGAGGCGAGTCCACAGGTCTCATAATCGGGTCGAAAAAGGCCCAAGAATATTGCACACAGTGACGGAGCATCAGTTTCGCCTCGTCATCTAAGTGCGGATTGTCAGGAATTCCCAGCTCCTGAACAACCTTGTCAACTTCTTCCTTCGTAGGAATTTGAACTTTCATTGCTTCGTTGTCCTTGACATGCTCAGGAGTTTGCGGCAGCGGTGCACCCTCAGCATCGCGCGGCGCATCTTTCCATGGCACATCGAACTTTTTCTCGTATTTTAGTTTCACTTCCGGGTGGCTTTTGTTGATCCTCTCGCCTTTGACACGAACACTCGGCTCGCTCTTAATCTTCGGTTCCCGATCTCGCTCAGGATCTGGCGGAACGTCCAAATTTGGTTGTCGGGGGCAGCAGAAGAAGCATGAGACGTCCCCGGCTCATCTGTTGCAGGCGGAATCAACGGTACCTCTGGAGGTTTCCATTTGGTGCGATCTTGAAGATCATCAGTCGACACCCATCTTACGACACGTGTGCGCGTGTTTAACAGCGGAACTTGTACGTGACGAAGGGTGGTTTCATCAATTTGTAAATAATAATCAAACGGTCGGTCTGCAGGACTCAACGCTGACGGCAAAGCTTCGCCGCTCAGGTGAAATTCCTTGGTCACAGAGTTGTGCAGATCGAGCATTAATAAGGCCATCGTGTCAGGTGGCACGACGGACGCCAAGTGTTTCAACGAGGTCGTCCTGGAGAAGCCGGCCCAATCAAAATCAGGGGGCATCGTCAGCAACTCCGAAGTCATTTTCAGATTCAGAGATCTGTAATCGGAACGGTGCGGTCCTACGCGAAGCGGGACACGCGTAACGGTATAAGCTGCGTCTGTCGCGGCTCGTGATGATCCTAAATTGTTCATCTGAAGTAAATGTCGTTCGTCGGCGTAGCCAAGTGCTGCGGCGAACTTTTGCTGCATATTCTTGCAAGTCTTTGGAACTGCGCGCAAATGGAGCGGATGGCTGGAAACCAACAATCGCACGCGACAGCTCATCAAACTGGTTATGTCGTAAAAATTGACGACGTATACGTAAGGGTGCAAACGTGCAACGTAAGAAATAATCGAAGCCTCCTGCTCTATCAACCACATGAAGAAACCAGCCATCTTGCATAATTTCATCGTCCAGTGGGTAGCGGTGACTCCCTTCCCAACATCTCTGGAAGTCAAGTTGCACAGAGCGGAGTGTACGCAGGGTGGCGACGCGACACACATCGACGACGACCATTCCGCGTAGGGTAAATAAGATTCGATCAACCGTAAGGTTGTAACATAGCGACCACACAATGTGTGCTGCACCACAGGAATATTCGGAAAGTTCTTGTGGTGGATCTGGTTGGCGGTGTCCGACGCATCGAGTGCTAGCACGACTCGAAACGACGTCCCACACGTTTCGTTGGCTCGTTGGAGACCTAAAGTACTGCCTCCGGCTCCACTGAACAGCATCACCACCTTGCGATAAGTGATTGGAAGCCATTGAACCTTTTCATATCGGCGGCGGATCTCCGCTTCGGTGATCTCGCGGCATTTCTTTTCATCTTTTCTGACCTTCGAGCGAAATCGTCGCTGCCTTCAGGTCGTTTGAGGGTGGACTTGTCCGTCATAGCGGTCATAGCGTCCTTCTGCACCGTGCTCAGCAGCATCGGCGGGGAGATTCGTCGCATCGCGTCAAATGACTAGCGACAGAAACGGTGAAAGAAAGGTTCCCCTTGTCGTATCCTTCTTCACATTCTTTCGTAAGTTCGTTGATCGTAGAGACGTTCAACTCATCTTCGTACCTAACGATATCACCAATCGCAAGGGCTTCGCCTTGAGTGACGATCGTCGGCACTTCTTCCGTGGCAGTAACTGCCACCCGAGCAGCGGACCGGTCGCGCTCTTCGCAAGAAGAACACATTCCTTCGACAACTCCCAACTGCTCGTTCTCAGCAAACGTAGCGACGAAAACCTGTCCTTTTTCCATAGGCTTCGACAAAATAACCGGTAGATTGTACGTTCGACCGGGCTCGATTTGAAGCGTGCGCGCGGCATAAGCGATTACTTCTCGCGCGTCTTCTCCCGGAGCTGGGGAGAATTTGGTCGTAGCATGTCCCCGCGTAGCCATGGCTACCTTACGTTCCGGCGGCGGGCTTCGGAGATCTTTAATCGTGCTCAAACGAGCATAAACTCGAGTCTTGACCAGGTCGAGACTCTGCCGAAAGGCATCGTGTTGATGATTGTAAATCGGTACGGTTATCGGATTTCGATCGTAAATAGACCGAAAGGTCACGATTGGTGCATCGACCCGTTCATCCTTAACTTTAATCTTTTTGCGCCCGTAGACGACTTGGGTTCGACAAAAACAGATCCGATCATGGGGAAAATCCACGATGGCTCCTAAAACTCGTATATCGCGCCCTCCCAACAGGAACAAATAATTCGTATCGGCTACAATAGCGACAATGGGGGCAGCGAAATCGTCGGCGAAGGCGACCCGAAGGGCGATCCAACGATGGATCGTCGTCGTATTCAACCCTGATCTGTACAGCTTGCGCTTAATCGGAAGTTCGCCTTCATCGAAAATCAACTGATCTTTGGTCAACTTTTTGACCATTTCTCGGCAAATATAAGAAACATCTGCCATTCCATCGACACCAATGGTCGTCGAGAATTTCGGTCCGTCACGATTCCTGTAGATGTGACAGGCTATAAACGTTAAAGTACCCGTATCTAAGCAACTGAGGGTAATCAAATCATCTTCGATCGTCTTGCCATCTCGCGGCGTCAACGAAGTGTGAGCACATCGGGCTCTGAATCGCTCATCTCCGGGGTTGGGCATCGATACCGCGGCTTGAGCTTTCGTATTATCTGTTGTTGGCGTCTTCGCCATAATGCTCGCGGCAGCCTCTTTATCTGGCGGCTTCCGCTCTTCCTCCAAGACAATCTCAGAGGGAATCAGTGCTGGTAGGGGATCCTGGTCTTCGTAGTTCACGGAAGCAAAGGACCCCTCCCATAAATCATTCATTTCGTCTTTCCAGAATGCATCTGTAAATTCATTCGTCGCCTGCTGATCCTCATCAGCATCGGCGATCGGTTCCGTGTCAGCTGCGGCTTTGAGTCTGCAGCTGCGCGGTTGTTCTGGTGGCTTCTTCAGCAAGAAATTCCGAGCTTTCGTCCACCAATCCTGCAGGTTCCACGTCTGCTCGTCTTCGTCACACTTGAGAACGCTGCTAATCTTCTTCATAAATCTATCCTTTTCTTCCGGCGGCGTATCCGTGTCTCGATCCGTAGTAATCGAAACCGTTTCGGGGGGGGTCCGCAGGAAAAGATGGCGTCGTCCCCGACGTCAACTCTGTCGTAAAATCGTCGTCTGCAATACTCGCGCTGGTCATCGTCTCGTCAGTCGAATGCGCGCACGAGCTATCACTGCAGAAATTCATGTCTGGCTCACAGCCAGTTCGGTCGCCAGCGGTCGTCTCTGGAGGGTCCAAAGATAAGCCGATGGCATCGAGGGCTTCCTCATCAAAAATAAACGGTGGGTCGTCCATGGACGACTCGTCAAATAACGTTAACGCAGACACTGGTTCACAAAGTGTAGCTTCTTCATCTTCCGAATCTGAATCGCCTTCCCAGTATCGTGTAGCTTCAAGTTCCTCGCTCGAATCTTCGAGCTCATCGCTCGACATCTGCTCATAAATCTGTGCCAAAGACCGACGATTGGTCAGCACGTCGTTGGGTGGCTCGTCCATCGGTGGGCGAGCAAGATCTTCGAATGCGGCCGCGGCAAGGGCGTCGGCTGCGTCGTCGGTGCGGGTGTCCGTGTTCGGGTACACCGTCACTCCTAATGGTAACTGTTGACCGCAAGGGGTCGTAAATGCGAGCGTTGCGCTCAAAAAACTCGAATTATTTTGGTGTCGGCCTCCGTCGTATTCGTCGTAGCGCGATCGGCGTCGTCTGTGCCGGCGCGAACTTCGACTGGGGCTCTTGTTATCTTTGTCTCTCTCTGGCGTCAGTTCGGCAGGTCCTAGTACCTCTGGATCGTCCCTGTAGGCGACTGGTGCTCCCAAGTCTATCCGAACTGGCTCAATCGTCTCTTCTATCGAAATATCGACGCCTTCGTCGTCTTTTTGCCAAACCTCCGACCAAACGTAAATTAAATCTCGGTTGGCCAATAACTCCGTGCCTCGGGGTCGGAATTGTACTTCTTTCCGCTCTGGCGGTTTCTTCTTCAGGAAACATTGAGCTCGTATCCTTATCGTCGGTACGCTCATCTTCCTATTATCCATGCTGATCGTCCCATCCAAATTCGGTTCCGGGCGGCAGCTATACTCATCCCTCATAGTATGTTCGGGATCTTTCTTTATCACGTAGCCATCATCATATGCAGGCTGAAAATCTTTGAACTCTTCGTTCGTGAGTAATACGCCAGGGCTTTCACTGAGCTCCAAAGGCAGTTCATGCGTTATAAGATTCTTCATCTCTTCCGCTTTCGTATTCATTTTCTCGGCCGTTTCACTCGGCCTCTCATCCACTCCATCGCTTCGAATATCGGCAATCGCCTCGTCACTAAAAATGTCGGCACACGAATTGTCTGCCATCGTCAAAGGGAATAAAACATCTGCAAAAACGTCTGCAGTCGGTTCGTCGGGGGCTGCAAAGAAGAAGGCGTCGTCCCCGACGTCATATCTGTCAAAAACTGGCCACCAAAGGGCACGTGACGTTCGATGGGTGTGTACTCAGGTGCGCGCTTATCATTCGAGGTAATCCTCTGCGACGCATCGTCGATCGATCGTGGAGGCGACGTGCCATCCACTTGAATGTTCGGAGGTAAACTCATAGCATCGAGCGTAGCAGCGGCGGGTCCCTTACTTTGGGCGTCATCGGCTGCACGGGGCTCGTAAATCGGATTCACACATAACTCCGGCGCGTCGTCAAGACCGAGGGTTGTGTCAGCTGACGACAAATCATATCGTGCCACCAACGGTGACACCGGGTTAGAAGCGGTAGACGGCTTCGACCCGTAGTTTAACGACGTTTCGGTCAAATTCTTCGATTCTGTGGGGATTTTGGTTTGGGTGAGCTCCTTCGACTTGGATTGCTCTTGATCGTAGTTTAACGACGTTTCGGTCATCTCGGACGACTCGTCGTCGTCGTCGCGCGGCTTCCTGACTTTCGCTCGCGTTCGCGTGGGCGGCGGTACCTCCGAAGTTCGGAATTCTTCCTCGAGACCGTTCGCTCGCCTCGGGCGATTCGGCATACGCAATTCATCTATTTCACGTGTCAACGCGCTTGCTTGATCTTGGAGGGCGTCTGCTCGAGCATTGGCCATACGCAGTTGCTCTTGCATTATTTTTATCTCCTTCCGGTGTAGCCGTTCTTTTCGTTCGTTCTCTTCCCCTAAGAGTTTTAAAAGTCTTTCTTGCGCGCGTTCGTTCTCTTCGCGTAATGCCCGCAAGTGAGCTTCGTAGAACTCATTCATTTTCGTTGCATCCGGGGGTTCTGCACGCGTTGACGGAGCTGTCGATCGTCCTCCCGCCGGTCTCTCCGTGGGCTTGCCGTCGTTGTAGTTTAGCTCTTCTTCCTCGTCAACTTCTGTATCGTGCTCTTCTTCATCATCATCATTATCATCATCGTCATTCCGCTCGTTCGTCTCATCCTGACGGCTTAGCGGTTCTTCATATCGTAGCTGCTCGACGGCAGCATCATCGTCTTCCATATCGGCTCTGGCTCGTTCTAGTCGGCCGAGATCAGAGCGGGTCCAAAATGGTTGAGTCGTCGTCGTTCTCGTGCTCCTTCGGCTCCGGAACTTCTAATCGTCCACGACACGCGTAATATCGTCGTTGCGTGCGTCTTCCACCGACAAATCTATCCGTACGGTGGGCGGCAGAACTCGTCTCTGCCCGGCAAACAATGCCTTATCCGTGAGTTGCGATCTCACTCCGCTCGCCTGCGGCAGCGGTACCCGGGTTGCGCGTCGGTTAGCACCAAATCGCGCGTCGTCACTTCCGACGACAAACGTATCCGGCCGGGGAACTTTCCCACGGCAATGGTCCTTCTGGAATTCCTTGTCGGCGCGCTTGATCAGGGCGCGCACGGCTTGTCCGGACCGTGTAGAGAATGCAAGATGCACTAGTTCGTTGCGACCGATATAGTCGCTCGAATCTCGTATTCCTCCACCACCTGTGGCGTAAGGAGAATTTTAGGGGCTACCTGGCGTGCCTTCGAATCCTGGCTCGCCGATCGCGTCCGTGCCCTTGGTGGGATCACTGGACGAGGATGGCCGTTCTCCCGCCACGCGACCACAAACAACTCCTGCGCCTGGTCCTCTCAACTTGAGGATCGGCTGTTGCTTTATGATCAAGGATAATCGAAATCAGAAATCAGGGTGACACATGTCACGGAAAAGGAAGATGATGTCAGAGAAAACTCTGACATCATCGGAACGGAGTAGGGTGCCCTGATGTCAGAGAAAACTCGGTGACACATGTCACGGAAAGGAAGATGATGTCAGAGAAAACTCTGACCTCATCGGAACGGAGTAGGGTGCCCCTGATAAGGGGGGCCCTAGAAGAGGGTAAGCCTTAGGAGGCGGGAGTTGCCGCCACAGTCGACATTTAAAGACAACTATACATCTTTATGCACCATACACACATCCCCCTCTTTAGCAGTCGACCTCACCGTCATTGGCCGAGCGTTCCAACTAGGTGGCCGTTCCTTGAAAAATGCGATCCCAGAAAATCAAACTCGACCAACCAGGCGAAATACTTTGACCCTAGAAAATCAAACCCAACCAACCAGGCGAACGGAATCAACCCGAGCAATCCAACCAAACCAACCGCCAAACCAGCCAATGCCAACATCCAGCGTTCTCGGTCGCGTCGTCTTCTGGGGCCCGCAAGACACGCGCGCCGTTCCTTCCGAGCAACGCGCATCATTGTGGCCAAAACTCTTGGCATGGAGATGACGAACACGTTCGGATTTGCTCTCCTCTGGCGACGGCCGGCGCTCTAACACCCGCCCTGGGACCATAAAGAAAGATCCAATAGAGGTATTGCATGTCGCTTCGTTGTAAACGGTGCAGCGGCTTCAGCCGGAGCCGCCGCCGCCGTTGTCGTCGCTGGTGCCGGTGGTGGTGCCGGAGCAGGTGCAGGGCTGGTGCCATGGCGCTTGCGGCGGCGCAGGCTCTGCAGCGTATTTCTTAAGGATTCCTCGACGCCAGCGTCGTACATCTCCTGGGTCCGCAACTTCTCGTCGAACAGGTCCTTCAAATCTTTCAACTCAGCCCGGCGCGCAGCTCGAGGTCGTCCATGGTTCAGGAATGCCTAGGCGAAGAGGCAAAGAAAAAAAGAAAAAGGCGTGCGTCGGCGAAGAGAATGAATCAAACCAAACCAATCAAAAATGCGTACGTCGGCGAAAAAATGAATCTCACAAAACAAACCGGAGACGCGTCGCGTCAAGATGATAATCCAACCCAACCAACTGCCTCTGCGAAGAAAATGTATCGAAATATCCAACATTGGCAACAAAAACCAAACTTATCCTTTTTTTTTTTTTGGGGGGGTCAAACCAGGTTAGATCGGCTCGGCCAAGTGTACTCATCACACCACGGTTGATGTGGTTGAGTTCGAATTGAGGGACCGGGTCGAAGTCAGCGCAAAGCGAAACTTTGGAGGTTTGAGAACTAAGTGAATGTGGGGTTTAGGAGTAGACTCAAAGGTTAGCGAACGTGCGCTGATCAAAGCAGCTTAGATTGGCGGGGCGAGAAGAGCGTCGAGCTGAAATGAGAGTGGGGTGAGTGGGTGTAAGGGGGACGGCAAGGCGTTAGCCTGACCGTCCGGGCGCCGCCAGGGACCCGGCGGCCGAGAGACGTAGGGGCCGTTGGCGTTTCCGTAAGCGTCTTGGCGCTCCCTGAAGTGCGCCTGCCTGTGCGTAATGCCGGTGCCGGAGGTGGGCGGTGGCTGCACCGCCTTCGACATACTGGAGGCTTGCTAGATGGAGACGAGCACGCTCACGGCGCGCCGTGATGGAGAGACGCCGGTAGATGCGTGTTGTCTGAGCCGCCGTGGCTGCCGCGATGGAAGGAGCACCCTCCTTAAGGCAAGTGTTGATGCCAATTCGACGGGCAACACGGTGGGGAAGACCATGTAGATTGTCACTACCCTCCGCGAAATTACCAACTCTCTGAGCAACTACAAACCCCTGCACGGGCCCGAACTCCGCGAGGCTGTCCCGGAACGGACCCCGCGAGGCTGCCGGGTCAACCCCGCAGAATTTCCTTTCGGCGTACGCAGCATACGCAACGTATTCGCGTTGGATGTCGTTAAAGATCTGGGCAAACTTAGTGGCCTGCACTTGTTTTTAATGTAACGACCTCCGACGCGTGCGTCATGGTGTTGAGATGTTTGGAGTTGAGGGAGGCATGTCTTCTTAGTGCGACTATTGGAGATGTGGTTCTACACGATTGGAGAGGTCGCGTTCTTAGGAGGTTGGAGTGCATACGTCGAAAACACACGCTCCTATGGACCTCACCCACAAAATCTGTAGAAGAAGAAGAAGAAGAAGAAGAAGAGGGGCAAAAGCTCAGTCCTCGTCGTCGTCATCGTCGAGGACGACGATGGCGGCGAAAGAGACGGCATAAGCTCGGACCTTTGGTTTGGTGGAGGAGCTTTTCTTTTTTTTTTTGTTGCGCTGGCGCATGGTCGGGAACCAGTAGCCGCTGAGGAGATGGTTGACGGCGGGATCGCCAGGGTCATTGTTCTCCTTATTGTCGTCAACGAGCGCTCGGAGATCGTAGTGGTCCGGGCGATCGGTGAAGAACGCCTGGAGCTCGTCGATTTTGGCGTCGCGGTCGAGGGCTGGGTCCGGGTGGGCGCGAGAGCTCTGGACCTCGCGCTCGCCGTAGTTGCCCTCCTTGCGCTTACCGACGCAGACGAGGTAGGCGGCCGCGGGCGACAGGGTGCGGGAGATGGCGTCGGCGACGCTCGGTACGGGTACTGCGCTGTTGGTCGCGTCTGCGAGCGATGGCGCCACATTTTCGGACTGGGAGATGGCCACGAGCCTTTGATCTGTTTCGATCATGAGTTGACCTCGCTGGAGCGCGCGGATGAAGGTGTCGACGCAACGCCGTCGCACGTCAATTTGCGCTGCGCGAGCGGGATGACACGGCAGACTGCGGGTTCTACGACGCACCGAGTGCTTGGAACGGAAGGCCCCTGAAGGCTGCGGGGTCGAGCCTACCATGCAGTCACCGGGACGTACTCGAACATCTCTCTCACATGGCGCTGCCGACGGAGGCTTGCTTGCGGTAGCCGGCGAAGTCGTTGTAGAAGAGGCGGCACTCGAAGAGAACGTCGGGCGAGAGGACCGCCTCGTGGTCGGGTTGCGGTTCGGAGCCGTCGACCTCGTGATTTTTGGCGGGGATCGCTGCCACGTGCGCGCCCTTGGCGTCGGCCCATTCGGAGGCTGCTCCGCCGATGCGTCGCTTCTTCTTGACGTCGTGCTCGCGTTGCTGCGGGCGCTGCTTCTTCTTCTTGAGCCACTTCTTGACCTTGGTGAACTGGATGCGCACGGCCCCCAAGCTCCGAGCGACCTCAAGGCGCTCACTCGGCGTCGGCGTCGGTGTTGTTTTCGTTGTTGTGGACTCGCCGAAATGGACCCCCCCCAAGCAGACTCCCGGCGCCGTCTCGTCGGGCGAGCCGAAGATGAACGGAAAGGACGTCTCGCTATCGCGGTAGAAGCCGCGCACAACGTACTCCGTCTCGTTGGGACCGAACCAAAAATAGTGCTGCGATGCCATCACCACAAGTCAACTCGAGGACGCACGTCGAATTCGGCGGTGTCGACGACAACAGTCGGATCATCGACTAAACCGGCACGACTGTACGCGACATTTGTCGCGCCCGAGTCGACGTAGACGCGCGCCCCGAACGATACGCCTTCCGGCGGCGGTCGGAGCAGCGAGCACTTGATCGAGAACCGTTGCCCTTTCTCGGCGCAGTAGTACGCGTTGCTCACCCCGCCATACGACTCGCCGTCCTCGCCCTCCTCGGTGTAGGAGGTAATCGGCCTGCGACCGAGCTTGGTGACAACCACCACCACACGGGGACTCGCATCAGCACTTCGGCCTCCTCGCCCTCGCCAACGACCATCGCGGCCGAAAAGTATGATTCGACGCGCTCTTCGTCCTACGAGAGAACGCCTCCGGTCAGCCGACACATACCACCACGTTACTACCTCAAGCTCCACTTGGCTCGCGATGCGCGGTGGACTGCACCGACCGCTTCGAGAGCGTCGTCGACTCTGCTTGGCCCATCGCGCCTTCTGCTTCGGGTAACAATAACGGGCGCGACCGTTGACTTCGTGACGACGACTGGGTGATGGATGTTCTCAGTTCTTACCACAACCGCCAGAAAGGGTTTATTAAATAAACTTACTCAAAGGTTATTATTAAAG